>JAAGAY010137091.1:0-39208 GCA_011801015.1 Ardeotis arabs | reverse complement strand
ATGTTTTTTTTTTTTTTTTTTTTTTTTTTTTTCTCTTCTTTTTTTTTTTCCTGGCTTTATTGGAGTAGTTAGTAGTTAGAAGTAAACATTGTGTTGGATCATTCTGGAATTTTATATCTATGCAGTATCATGTGAATCACTTTGCAGATGGGATGCTTCCAAGTATAAAGAGTCTATAGATCATGTAAGAAAACGTGATTTTCAAACTGAAACTACATTAACCACAGTGGAGGGAGGAAACGCTGTGCATGTCTAAAGCTAACACTACAGGATTGCAGTCAGAAGCTTGTAATGAATACAGGGAGTCAGGTTTTAAATACAGTTCTCTATCTGTAGTTGCATTGCCTCTCCGGTATGCTCTTTGGTGTATTACTTATGGCATAGAAGCAGTGCAGTTAAGCGCAGCTCTGCTCTGAGAAGTGTCAGTCTGTACAGTTAGACTTCTCTTGCTCAACAGATTTGCTTTTTGCTCTGTAGCTTAATGATGCAGCATTGGATTTTCAAAAGCTCTCAACAATGGCCTATACTATCTCTTGCAGGTATCAATAGGAGTTTTACTATTGACTTCAGCTGAAGCGGACTAAGTGCTTCTACAGTGAGAGCTTTTGTTGAAACCTATCTGTAACTACCGTCCCATGTGTACCTTGTCCCAGAAGGGACTGATCACAGCAGCACCTCTGGTCCCTGTCCCCAAGCCCTTGATCAGTGAGGTTCCTGTCTCTAGTGTCAGCCTTAGTCCAGCATCCCCTGGGGTTTTCTGATTGGGAAGGGACAATAGACAGTAGGACTGATGCTCATTAAACTTCACTAAATTTGAGGGAACTGCCCAAAGAACATGTTCAGAAGTGACTTTTTTCCCCATTGCCTTTAACATATTCTTCTTTCCTTTCTAGATGTAGTCAGTGTTGCTGTCACCAGTAGAGACTGGGCCAGATCCAAAGCCATTTCAAAGTCAATTGGAACGTCCCTGGCATACAGCCTGGATTCAGTTCCACTTCTTTACCAGTTAGACTGGTTGTCGCTGCCTTCAGTGGGCTACAGATCAGGCTTGCTGTCCTTGACAGATGAGACAGTATGGGTTTAAAATGGGGAAAATGTATTTACACAGACTCTTGGAAATCCCCAAACATCTGAAAGGGTTTGGTTCAGGTTAAGAAAACCCCCAATGCTAAAGCCAGAGGTGAAGCAGTGACCTGGAAAGTTTCAGATGTGGGTGAAACACTGGTACTGCAAAGCAAAGGAAAACAAAGAGAGGTTTCATCTAATTGGGAACCTGGAGTCAGAATTAATTCTGCAAACAGATGTTTCCAAGGCCAAGTTATGCATGTGTGGAAATGGAATTATAATAGGTGTTGTTTTGCTTCTTTAACAGACACTGCAGGAAGCTTTCTGTAATATTGTTGACCTTCAAAACAATTTAGAAACATGGCTCAGTTAAGACAGGCTACCAAAATGGTGTGAGTCTCAACTTGCTGCAAATGCATAGCTGTGGTTATTTAGTCCTAATGGTCCTATGGCATTTTTGCTCTCTTAAATATATTGTTTTGTGAGCATAACACTTTGGAAACTAGTTTTTTGATTATTTTGTGCTTTATCTTGGTGCTTAAGGAAGAGGCAAACTCTGATTCAGAGTTTTGCAGTGACAGAGGCATACAAAGATGTTCTTAAATATTAATTCTGTAGTGCCTGTTTCAGGGATGGTCAATGGTGCCTGACCTTCAGTTAGGTCAAATACTGAACTTAATATTTTAGTGAAGCTTCCTGATAACTTAATATCCTTAGGCTGTCTACCCTTCTGTCCAGTTTTGTTGAAATTCCACAACAGGTTCAAAGTAACATGCAAAGGTCTTGTAATTTTGTAAGTATCACTTCCTTAGAAAATGAGCTTTAAAATGTTTTTATGAAAATATTTTTTATACCAATTTTTTTTTTTTTTTTAAGCTCAGTCTTATCTAAGAGTTTTGTCTGCTGTCTGATGGGATTGGTGGACTCCTCGAGCTGAAAAGGTGCCCTTGCTAGAAGTAGCTCTGGGTTCTTTCCTACTTAGCAAGTCATAAGAAGAATCTTTGCACTCTTTTCAGCACTAGTGACGAACATTTCTGCTTTCCCATTTATTTCAGTAGGCAGCTGTGGCATTTAGCTGTCCCCAGGGAGGGCTGAGAATCTTGTAGGACAAGGCTTCAGCCAGGACACCTGCTCCAGGAGTTGCTGGCCATGTCCCTGCTCCATTTAATGGGAGCAGAGCTTTGCTTTTGTTCTGTCTATGCTGTTGCCACCAGATTGTGTAGCTAAGGCTGTATTTTGTATTTTGAATTGGAATTTGCACAGGGTGGTAAAATTTTAAAATTGAATAGCTTTTTAATTTCCCCTCCATGATCTAGTAACAGTTATGAGGGTAAGAGCGGCTGTAAGAAACCCCTCATATTGCCTGGGCCAAGCACCCTGCTTTACTCCCCTGCAGAGCTCCAGGTTGGCTTTGCGTCTCAGAGGAGGCCACTTTAAGAACCTCATGAATGAGCAAAAGTTTTCTGGAACCTGTGGGACTTTGCTTTGGTGTTATTATTTAGCTGCAGAGTGATACGCCAGCCAAAGTTAAGGCACAGTTGTAATGTGCTACAGATACAGGTCTAAAAGACTGTTCTTCAGAGAGTTTATTATCTTCGTCCTCCATCTAGCAACTAAGTCTGAGTAAGGGCAGCAGAGCAGTTGACCACTTGGTAGCTAGGTAAAAGCTTAATTTAATTGTGACAGTGACAAAGAAAAGGAGAAACAAGAAAGTATAGAAAGGCCCCATATTCAACGTGACTTGGAAAGAATATTCTAGTTGCTGGCTTGTTGGCTCAGATCTTTGGGGACATCAGTTCCTTGTTTTGGTGGTTTCTTCCTGTGTGTGATTTAGCCAGTCCCTTAAGGCACCTGAGCCTCCTTTCCCATTTTTAAAATGGAAGCAGTAGGTCGCTCTTGTTTCAAATAATCACTGTAGTACACTTTCAGAATAAATACCTGCAAGATTGCTGAGCATCAGAATACTGAGTAGTCCAATTGCAGTGTATATACATTTATACATATAAATGATATAACTGTAATTTTGCCATGATCATATAAATATCTGAATTCAAAGTTATCAAAATATCTACATTCAAAGATGTACAGCACAGAAATCCCAGAGAAAGGAGAATGTTCACTTTTTGTCACAAGACAAAGCTCTTCTTCCCTTCAGAAGGTATGACCACACTTCTGTTCACTAATTTGTTTCTATCAACAGTGTTGAAATAAGATTTGAGGAGAGGTCTGAAAAGCTGGTGGACTAATTCAGGTCAATATCTTGTCAAGAGCTCTTTGTATACTCATGCATCACGCAAGGGCCAAATGAAGCTAGAAGGAATGTTTTCATCATATCGCAGACTCATTTCTTCTAAAAGCCCAAAAAGGAGCCTTGTTTTCATGAGAATTACAGTTCTTGCTGTCACTGACAGCAGTGGCAAGACTTCATTTTTCTTCAGGAACAGCACAGTTATGGTCAGTGTTTACATTTTTGGATGCTATTTTAAGTGAGGATGTGGCCACCTTTTACTTTGCCCTGGCATATGATGCTCCTGCAGTGATGTGATGAGCCAGCTTAGGGAGCTGATTCAGCCAAAGCTAACCTTACCAAAAAAAATAGTTATTTGTTTCCCCCAGGCTGTGGATTGGCTAGTAAGATGCATATGCAGGATGATGCCTGCCATTCAGCCCAAACTATTCTTTACCAAAGCAGAACTGAGCTGTATTATTTTGCAGCACGTCATGCACACATAGATCAACAATGTCACATGTAATGTAGTGGCAACTTTGTTACAACCAGAAAACGTGATGTGCCTGGTGTTTTACTGATAGGTTTGCAGTGTGCCACCGAGTGGATTAATTCCACGGACCTGTCATATAAAATCTTTCCATTTGGTTGCTTTCTTTCACACAGTGTTCCTGTGTGAAAGTCTTTAACTAAAGACTATTTTAATAGTCTTTAGTTAAAGTTTTTAATAGTCTTTAACTAAAGACTATTTATAACCGTGTTAGTAACTAATATTAAATTATACTTCCATTTTACATGAGTAATCACAAAAAAACCTCAAAGGAGGAATATTATCCATATTCTATCTCCCAGAAATAGAGATTTTCATGTATACGTTGGTCCAATCAGCGTAGTAATTTACAGTTGCATAGACCTTCAACAAGTCATGCAAAATCCATGGGGGTCTATTGATGCTAGAGTTTTAGCTGGAAATCTGATAGAGCTGACAGATGTGTACTGTGCAAGCTCTTGTTCCTTCCCACGCAGTTCCTTTGTACTCACTCATCTGTGAACTCTCATCCACAGCACTGATTCCTTCTCAAAGCCAGAATAGCTCCGGGTCCTTAACACACCTTAGGTTAAATTCATTTGTATTCTAGTGTGTGATCCTCCACTAGAGAAAGTTTGTATATTTTTTTTTCTATGATTTACGTTGTTGAAAGGGTTCCCTGCTAGATTTCTTGAAGCTTAATCATGCATCGTTAGGTGGTGTTAAGATACAGAGCCTAGGTAAAAAGCATGCATTATCTAGAAGTTAGGTGATTTGCTGAACTGTAATATTGGTCTTGTGGCTTGCCTCATAGACTTTATTTGATTTTGGTGGGCTGGAGGCAAGGACTTTATGGCCAAACGGAGGTCCTCGTGAAATTTTGTCTGTGCTGTAGTTCTGAGATGAAGCTTTGCAGTAGGCACTGATCACATGTCCTAGTAGCTCTCTGAGCTTCAGTTTCTTTCTAACCATATTCTATTTGGTGATAGCACGAGAAATTGATTTTTCTGCTTCCTACCTGGAACCAGCAGGTAAGTACAGTTGGTAGGTTGAGCTATACGCTCAAACTGACACTAAGGTTGCCATTTAGAAAGCCTTTTTAGATACATCCTGCATCTCTTCAAATGGACACTCAGACTGAGTGTTAGAATTTAGATACTCCAAAGTGCAGGATAGTCATAGTCACATCTGTCCGCTGCCCTAGGTTTTATGTTGTTCATGTCAAACCTCAAGAAGACGATGCATGCCTCATACTCCTGTTGAACTGCAGGGAGTTGAGGATGTGTAGTATTTCTTAGGAAGTGCCTTACGGAACTGGTCTACAGCTTGCCAATTTCTTCTCTGTAGTGTGCGTGACACTTACATTTAGTGGAGTGCCAGTGCCTCTCGCAGCACAGAGTCAGGCTTCCTCAGAGGTTTCACATTCCAAAACAATTGTTTTAAATGAATGTAGGGGAGAACAGATACAGGCTGAGATTTTTAGGAATACTAAAGTCTTCTTAAGCAGCATTTTTTATGTCTGTATTCGGCTAATTTTGATCGTCTTGTCACAATTTTAAATCCCCCTGATTACTATTTGCTTCAGTAGCCTCCAGGTGCTTCTTCTTGTATGTGGAAAACTTGGCAGTTACAAATGTTTACTCCTAATGAGTTACCTTTTGTGAAAGTGCATTGATCATTGACCTAGATCGACATCACAATTTTAAATGGCCTTTGTAAACTCTGTTACAAGTAGCTGTTCACAAAGTTCAAAGACTAAAAATTGATTAAAATCTGAGGCGTTCTTCAGTATAAAATATTTAGTTGTTTTCTTTCTTTGTTAGGAATGTCAAATGTTTGTGCTAAATTGGCAACTAATGGTAGCTGTGAGTTAATTTGGTTATTGCTTTTTAAGGCACTGATAAATATTCAAATACAGTTCTGCTGTTACAATAACTATGGTGTTTTCTACATTTGCATTTCTAAAAATAGTGGCTAACTTAGGAGTTAAGTGCACGTTTACTGATGACAGCATTTTGAGGACATGTGTTTCTGTTGTGACACAATACAAAAAGTTGGCTGTTGGTTTTCCTTCAGAAAGCTGTTGACTGCATATATTGAAGTAGTTGTGTTTAGGTTGGGAGAGAGTCCTAAAAAACACGGAAAGGTTTGAGAGTCTGATCTTTCAGAAACCTTAAAGATTTCCAAGGGCTGTATCAGTAGTTTGGGGAATAAGCTCCAACCTTACTTCAGGGTTAAGTGTGTGTCTGTGGCAATTTGTGCTCTACGTTGTGCGGGACTGTGAATGGAATAGCAGAGTTTACTTCAGTTCAGTAGCATCAGTACTCTGGAACTGCCTTCTTACCTGCCTGTAACTCCTCTCCAGAATGTGTAGATCTCTGGTACATTTTAAAGTCCCCAGTAAGGTGGGCACCTATTAAAAATGTATAGAACAGTGCAATTTTTAAAGAAATAAGTTTAATTTTTTTTTTTCAGGATGAAGGAAAATAATATATTTACAAATGTGATTTCATTTCTGGAAACGATATTTTAATTATTTTTATTAAAAGAGCTTCCAGAAGCCTGTTCAAGGTCTCTTTGTGTTAACCCAGGCAGAGAAATGCAGTGGAGAACGTTTTCTATCTGAAGAGCTTTCGGTTTAGACAAAGGCACATTATAATCCCACTTCCACAGACAGGCAACTGAGGCACAGAGGTATTTAGCAAGGCAGCTAAGGCTGTGCTGGAAAGTCTGCAGCAGGGCTGGAAACTGAATCCAGACTTTCTGTGTATAGTTTGCCCACAAGACTACCTTATCTTTCAATTCATGCCTTCTACCACTGAAATCAGGTGTTTCTCAATAGCTCCTCAGCAGAGCTGATGCATGGGCATCCTCCAAAGGTGCTGCTCACCTGTGCTTCTGCTGGGAGTGATGTGAGCCGTTCCCCTTTGTGGGCAGCAGCAGTGGGGGCTGTGTGAGGCTGAGAGGCAGTGCAGTACTGTGCGTGCCTCTGCTCACCTGCTCTGGCTCTTAAGTGAAAATTCAGAGTGCCAAATAGTTTTCCTGATGACATTTTCTACTACTTTTGTCACAGTGTGAAATAAATGAAAAAAGCCACTGGCCTCTCCAGACAGCCATAACAAAAAAAAAAAATGAGAACAAAGCTTCATTTTTTATCCTTGCTGAAATGTTTATTTGAAAGCGGCACGGCAAGGTGGAATAGTTTGATTTGATTAGCAAGTCTAAATGTATTAGCAGCAAGACAGAAACTATATTACAATTAGTGATAATTAGTTGCACTGATTACTTCAGCCTGCAATACTGTTTGACAGATGTTTTTCTGTGGTACGGTATTGAAATAGGAGGGTGCTTTACCCTTGTGGTGGTTCTAGCTTTCCTTCTGGTGATATCTTTGTCTTGTCATTGTTTGCTAATGAAGTCTCTACTGTTGCTGCTGTAATTTGTGGCTTTGCAAACACAAGTAGCCTTTTTAAAATAAAGTTTAAATGGGGCAAATACATCCTAGTGTTGTGTCTTCTCATATTGATGCTTGACAGCCCTCTTGTTCTCCATGGAAACAGTTACAGCCCGAGACTTCATCCATTCTACTGCCTATCAGCTCTGTCCTTAAAGTCTGATCCAAACCCCATTAAATACCACAAAAGTCTCTCCTTTTACTGCAGAAGACTTTGGATCTGATGCCTGCAGTGAGAGAGGAATCTAGCTTCCCTGTCTGTTCAGCCCCCAATTGCTGTAAAATACGGTAGGGACGGCTGGCGTTGTCAGGATTAGTAGCAAAAAGATGCTTCTCGGGATCGGATTAGGTAAAGCCCTTTGGGGGACCATGTCCCACAGGGAGGAAATGACCTCTTCAGCTGGCTCACTCAGGCCCACCTGTGCAGAGAAACGTGGAAACCAAATTGCCATTTTCAGACTGACTAGCAAGCAGGGAGGAGAATGAGCATTCAGGAGCTACAGTTTATGTGTCTGTAAGCCACATCATATTCACTGCTTTGTTAGTTACAAGGTCCTGAAACATTCCTGTGAATTACAGGTACCGCTCCAAATAGAATCACTTTCCAGAATGGGATGTCCTTTTTTTTATAGACGGTTGCTCTATCAAATGCTGACTATGAATCCTGTGACACAATCATATTCTCTAATTTCCAGGAACCATAGAGAGCTAACCTTGCTGGCTGAGCCTCATGATGATAAACATATTAGCCTCTGACAATCATTCTGTTCCTTAGGAATAAACTGATACGATTTTGGATGTCTTGCTTTTGGTGTATGAACAATAATCCCGTTATCAGTCATCCAGAATAAAGTGCATTATAGTATGTATTAATATAGACCTGTGCAGCATCTGTGAGCTGTTTGGGGACAGATAAGCTAGAAATATGAATTTGTACAAGCCAAATGTTTCCAGGTTTCTCCTAAACATACATCTTATATTATTGTACACGTGTTTTGCTTGTTGTTTCAAAACAGTGGTTTACAGAGTCTAGAAAGTAATTCCATCAGTTGTCAGACATGATAGATCACAGCAAAAGGGATCATTTAAATATGTGACATGGTTACTTATTAGTATAGTAGCAAAAGCCAGATGTTGAACATCTGGATTGACCATGAAAAACATTTGAAGATTTCTGGACAGCTAGCTCTGTGAGAAGTCTTGATTGCTAATACTGCATGACCAGTCACTTCATGCCTAGCAACTCTTTTAGAAATATGTGCGTATTTCCAGATGGATGAAGTTATGAGTCAAATTTTAATTAGAAAAAATAAAATGTAGACTCTGTCTTACCATCCTAGAGATGAAATGTTTATGTCCTCTACCAATAAGGCTATATTTCTGGATGTTTCATTTGGCAGATCACCTGTCCCTTGTCCTAGCTCTGACAACATTGAGCATTGAAGGATTTTCCTGTGGTGTGACATACTGGGGATCCTTCTGGGTGACTTGTACCTTGTACAGTCCTCCAGGTCTGTTGTTAGCTTGCAGTGTAAAATCAAGGTACAGCAAGTAAGCAAGTATCAGCTAACCTGTGTTGTCAAGGAATGTTAGGAGAGATCTGTTTGCTGGGTTTTTTCTCTGATGCTGGGATCCTGCCCTTCTGCAAAGCTCTGAGCACCCTTGGTTGGTGCTTGCTGACTTCTCTGGCTGTGGGGTGTTTCTCGGGAGCTCAGCACCTGGCAGGACTGAGCCCAGAGCTTGCAGTGAGTTGCAGCAGGAGCAAAGTGCCACCTCTGGTCTTGTTCGAGGGGAAAACAGTCACAGGGGCTAGGAGAAGTACACAAAACGTGAAATGAAATAAATTTGAGGAGTACATAAGAAACAGAAAGTGGAGGACTGTGCAGAAGGCAGGGATGAAGGAAGGAGGCTGGCTAGTTGCAAGCCTAATGGCAACTCCGCCACGGTGTGCCCTTTCCCAGTTGGGAGCCTTCCTTCAGGATTATAGAAGTTGTCCCACTTTTTGCCTTCCAACTTCCTTTAATAAAAAGATTTTGCTTTTACATTTCCCTATCTTACTCAGCTCTCCAAGCAATTAATAAGCACAAATTAATACCAAACTCCTCAAGCCCTTGTTGTGGATAATGTTTGTCCCCCTTTCCTCTGTTCACAGGTAGGTGAGGTAAAGGATGAGAGTAAGTGATGTGACAAAGGTTATGCTAAGAGTTTGTGGCAGAGGTGGGAAGAGATCTCCTGACTTGTATGCAGATCCACAGAGGCATTTTGCAGCTAATAGCCCCTTGAAATCAAAAGTTTATAGATACAGTTATGGATCTGGACCTTATTTCTAACAGCTGCACTGTCTTTGTGGTATGTACCTAGTCAGCAGAAGAGACTTCACTGAAATAATTATGCTCATGTGGCTTTGCAGCTGTAGCAAGGAGGAACTGCGCAGTACCTCTTTAAATAGTATATGAGCTTTCCTGCATGTTCCTAGTGCAAATGAAATACTTTTCTCTAGCTCAAGTCTTACAGGCTTATAGTTAGCTGGTCGACATAATGAGTCGAAAGCCATCTGTGAATGCATGGATTCCTTGGAGCATTTGTATGTAAACTACAACGTCATGACAGCAGTTCATAGAAAGCTTCCTTTACTGGACTTGTAGAAGGTGGCATATTTATTGGTCAGTTGAAACAGGAAGTTTAAATGAAGGAGAAGAAGGGTAGGTAATATAAATATTGTTACGAGGAGTTTCAAATATGGAAAAATTGGATTTGCACAATTAAAGGTAACTTGAAATGAGGCATTAGAAAAGACATAAGGTAACCTTCTGGCTGTCTTGCTCTATCTGTCTTGATTTTGGCACTGCCCCTACATAGGCCATTAAACTGATTGTCTCAGGATATATGCTTGAGATGGAGTAAACTACCTGATATTAATTTAAGAAGAGGTGATAATGGTATCATGCTGACAGTGTACATTTGTCGTGATCAACCCTGGCAACTGTTTCTTTGAAAGCTCTGAAACATAAGAGCATGAAGTTTCATTAATGAAAAAAAAAGTTAGAGACATGCCTAAAAATTAAATTAGAGACAGCTTTGTACCAAACTATTAAAAGCTATATTTTTGAAAAACATTACTTGGATTCTTGCACTGATCAAAATGTTGCATTAAGGGCCTGTTGTGACCTGCTGTACTCATTGCAGAAAGCTGGTAGAAAGCCTGGAGAAATTGAATCAGCTCAGAGCCCGACTTCACAACTACATATTTTCTTATTACTTGGCCAAATGACAGTCCCTCTACCACTGGGGATGGTATCTTTAAAATCAGAGTCTGAGGTTGGATTTGAATTTCATAGCTTGATTGTATTAATTTTTGTCTATACATATACATACATGTATTTTTACGTGTATATATATATGTAATCTCAGCATGAGCATGGAGCTTAGCATCACTGCAAATTTTTAAGTCTTTGAAACTGACTTACAGAACGTCCTTAAAAATAGAGGCCCCAACTGAGTTATTTTTAAATATGTAATTTTAGAATATAAAAGCTTTATTCTGCATCCCCAGTGATGCTTCTGAAGTCTTTTGCCAAGAGGAAGTAAATGGATATGAGCATAGCAATCCCAGATAGCTACTGCCCGAGACTACTAATCAAAAGCAAAACTCTGAACCCATCTAGACACAAACTACTGTTGAACATGCAATGGAGCTTACTTAAAACAATACAGGGAACGGTTTTCCCTTTGGTAGTGTAGTTCAGTTGTAACAGAGTTCAGTACCATTTGTAGCCGTAATAGATAAAGTAATTTCACTGTTTTTTGAAGCTGATCATGTTTCTTTAACTACAGTGTTACAGGTCATACAGTCTTTTATACAGCTGGTCACCTTCAATAAATCTGTTTTTAAAAATCATTTGGCAGTTGTGGAATATAAGACAAGTGTCTTATTAGATATAATCTTTATATAAAACATACTTAGCAGTGTTCACTATATAATACTTGCCTTGTTAAATTTCAATTACTATCATAGTTAGGAAATACTGATTTAAAGTGCCCTTCTAGGTGGAATGGAACGGTGCCTAGTATTTAAAAGAGCCATTTTTCATTCTCTTCTACTTTCTAGTGTTATTTGATACCCAGTGTCCTGTGCTAGGTCACACTGGGTGATATCATGGACTGAATGAACACAGACACAAGCTGATGCAGCCAGGTGTGTTACGATGTCTGTGTGCAGCTGTACTAGAAAACTGAATGAGGCCCATATTGAATGTAAGCTCATCTACCTGTTTGCAAAAAAATAAAAACCTAGAAGTGTCTGAAGTTACCTCATAGAGCAGACATTTATTACTGTTCACGGATAGGGAATATTACACTGGTGATTATTTTCTACAGCTAGTTACTGCTATGCTCAGGATTATGAGCCCAAAGTAATTAGAAATTATGCAGTTGTGTTTCAGCACTGCAAGCATCCTAGTATATATCTGAAAGACTTAAGTATATGCACACATTTACAAACTATAGCTGTGTTTTTATATATTACACCTGAGCAGTTGCTTTCTGGAAGTCGTACACTGGAAACTTTTACAAATTCCCTCTCCTTTTCTAGGAGAGCAAATCTACTGGCTTGCTTTCCTAGCACAATGTAGCAACATAAAGCATCGCTGGCTTCAATTTCCTCCTAAACCTCTTTAACTTTAATCTCGCAGCCTCCTGCCCTCTGTTGCACTGTTTCCCAGTTATCAAGCAGGAGCAGGGGGTCACTTGGCTTTTCAGAATTTGATTAGTGCCATTGTTATGAATCATTCAGTTTGTTTGGTACCAGCAAAAGTGATCCAAGTAGCAATTTGCAAAATCTGATTTAGGATTTAAGATCACTTAAAAAAAAAAGAATTAGTGCCACTGTTGAGGGCTCTCAACTTTGTGCATTCATATTGATGAATTTAGTGCCAGTGAAAAGCAAGATAGAAACAATCCAGCCAAAACAAGTGTATGTTTCTGTGACACAGAGCCCGTATTCCTTTATATACACGCAGTGCTGCAGTGCATACACTCTTCCTTCTTCTGTTTCAATCTGACTGTCTTACTGTGTGCACTTTTCTTTCTGGAGAGTGAGTTCCTGAAAATGGAAGCTGTAGTAACGTGCTGCTGTCAGTATTGGTAGGTGTTGCACAGGTGATCATGTATCCATGATTTCTTTGTGGATATAGTTTTCTGTGATCGTACTATACATTAAATCACAGAACATTCCACTTCCTTTGTTCTGCAAGAAATTGAAACTGCAACAATCCACCTCATCTGTGACCAGAGCTTAGTTAATGACAGTGGTCAAGTTTGCCTCTGATGTAAGTTAGTGAATTTAACCTGGACATAAATTTGACAGAAGTCTTTGCAATACTGCTAAGATTTGAACAGTGATGCAAGACCTTTGCATGTTTAAGACAGTTTTGCACTGCTTTCTTTAAAGAAGTAGTTGTAAGAATGAGGGGTCACTGCAGTCACTGTACTTCATCTCCTTTTCTATGATGTCTGAACTTTGCAGTCTCCCAGGCAGTAAGATGTTACTGTTTTACACACTGAGGTGCTGAGAGATCAATGAAGAGATTTTCAGGAATGCCAAACACTTTCCCCTGCTCTTGTCAGTGGGAACCGCTGGCCACTCTGGAAGATGAAGCTTTGTGGCAGAGGTGAGCACAGCACTCCCTGAAACTGAGTCCCAGGGTAACATCACAAAGGTTTAAGCAGTGCCAGTTGGCCATGGCTAAGGCACAGCTTGGAAGCTTTTATGCTTTGAAAATCTACCAAAATCCAGTTGGTAGATCTTTTATGGAAAATAAGAACCTACACTTCATCTTTGAGCATCTGACTGGTGACTGTGTGCATTATCTCACATTCTCCCTGGAAGCTGTACTAGACGTATTCTGGTGGTGGCCCATCCCCAAAGGGTCCCTGCACTAGCATGCCTCCCACCTGAAAGAGCCCCATCAGAAGGCCCGTGTTTGCCAGACATGTTGGAGTTTCAACTCAGGTTCTGTTTAATCATTGTTGAGTTAGGCAGCCACAAGATCATTTCTAGCTTCGTGGATAGAGCTCCCTGTTTTGAACAGTGCTCGTCTGCTGTGCCCCTTTTTATTCAGTCGGCTGTCAAGTTGGCATCTGCTGAGAAACCCTCTAATCTTGGCCAATGTGGTCAGCCATTTGCTCTGCGCTGCAAAGAGAAGCTGCCTGCATAGTGCACATCAAGCAATGTGCCAGTCTTTATCCTTGTCAGCGTTATGCAAATCCTCAGCACTGATGTTAATGCCAGTTTGGTTTTTATAGCCTGGTGACAGCAACAGCCCTCAATATTAAATACAAATATACGTACACAGTTACGGCAATGATTACTCTAGATGTTCAGCTAGTCATAATATTTGCACTTGGCGTGATAAGGAGCTTTGAATGATAATAGCACTATAGTAGAAGCTTGTTAAAGTGACAGTAACCCTGGTGTCATTATTGAGTGGTGCACTCGCGCTTGCTTTCCTACAGCTTTCCAATAGACTGTCCCTCTCCATTTGTGTGTATGTAATGTGTAGAAAGAGAAAGTGCTCTAGCTCAGCTTGAGGATGCTATGTGAAGTCCTCTAAACTTCTTTGAGTTTCATATGCTCTGCAACATATGAAACTTGAGAGTGATCGTAGTTGTTAGGAATCTGTCTATGTAAGCCTGGTTTCATTGAAATAATCAGTCCTGATGCAGGATAATCGAGTCCCAGTAGATGCTGCTTTTATTTGCTAACAGAAAAAAAGGCTCACAGCCTCCATCCAGCTTCTTTAAAATGATATCAGCTGCAAAGGGGAGCAAGTAAGAGCCATGCTGTCCTATCGTGACAGCATTTTGTGTTTTGTCTTTCTGTTTTGGCTAAAATGATAATGTATCAGAAGAATACCAGCAGCCATCCCAAACCATGTGTCTTTTTCCAAAATGCAGCTATGCAGACTGGCCTCTATTTTTGGAATTCCTGGGATCCCACGCCACAGCTGGGTTGGTAAGACCCAGGACACTTCTGCTGTAGAGTGAATAGAAGCAAGCTGCCAGAATTTGCTGACAGGGTCAGTACCTGGGTGCCATTGCACCAATGGCTGTCGTTCAGTGAACTCGAGCCAAGAATCCCCCACTTCCCAAAGTCCCACTCCCGCTAGGCATGGGCTGGTCAGAGTTCTCCTTGCACTCTGGGATCTTTGTCAGCTTCCAGAACATTTAATATCTTGTTAGTGTCTTTTTAATGTCTTGTTAATGCAGGGTTGTCTTTATGTGGTCACTGTTATGGTGAAGTGTGTCAGCACATGGATGCCCCTCTTCTAAGGGCTTTTTTTGTGTGCATGGCTCTAAAAACTTAGTCCGTACCATACTTGGGGAACATTTAACATCCAATAGTGTCTACTGGCCCTTAGGATTTTGGAAAGGATGAAAAGAAATATGTTTCAGTGACTTGCATTCAGCTTCTGCCAACAGCATAGTGTGAGGATGATCTGTAAAAGCAGTGAGTTTTAGGACCCTCAGCTTTTGCAGTTGTAAAGCACTCATGTCTGCTGGCCATAAGGTTGACTGACTGCAGTGCGGAGCAAGAGAGGGAGGGGTGCATGCAGTGTAGGTGGGAGACAGGCTGGGGGAGGCTAGGGGTCAAACATTGCCTGGATAGTAGGCCCTCACTGCAGCCTAAGCCAGATTTCATAAACCTGCGTGTGTGCCTGAGCTTGAAAGGGTAGATACTTGATGGTTTATAAAATTCAGTCCCTTTAATCTCTGTCAATCTTGCACCCAAAATAAAGACGTAGCAGGTACACCTCTATTATTGTATATAGATTTTGCTTCATCTAGCTCCCTACTTAGCAGCTCATACAAGACTTGCAAGTTTCACATATTTATTGCATGTATCAAATCCTCATAAAAAGAGCCAAGTGAGGTCTAACCTGAGATCTGGCTGCAGATTCCAATCCTAACGAGTAATGATTATGTAGAGAGAGTTCCTTGGAAAAAGAATTTAAATGTATGCCTGGAAACATGTAAATAGTGAAAACAATACTAAAAATATATATTTATGTAAGTATATGAAAGACTGATAGCTGAATACTCTTATTTAAAAAAAAAAAAAAAGAAAAGTGCCTTTTTATCTGATATCCAAGAGACCTCTCTGGTAAATAACAGGCACTTTTGAATTAGTCTTTAATTTGACTAATCTTCAGGAAAGCTCTCCGGCCATGAGCAGGAAATCTCTCCCCATGGAGCCCCATGGAGCACCCAAGCTATTTGCCAGGTATTGTACCACCCATGTTCCCTTTATGATAGTGGCCTCTGATGCTATTGAGAACAAGAGGGATGCAGGAATCACAAGTAACTGACTTGTGGCAGAGCAAACACTAATGAAAAAATTCTAGTGATTTCAGATGGGTTTCTTGTTAAAGCTGATGTTCTACAAGTAATAATCACATTTGGAGCAGGCTATATTGGCAGATAATGTGCCTTTAATGCCATTTTATGCTTTCGCCTTCTTTTCATCGTGAATAACTGAGATTAGAGCCCATTACTTGCCCAGGCAACCCACAAAAGTCCCTAACTAAATGTAGTTACCTGAATGTCCTCATCTATGAGACAGGAGTTGCTTCTTTGAAGCCATTTTGGTGAACATTTAATGTGTATTTTAATTCCAGTTCTTCTGTGTTTAGTATGCAGTACTGCAGTTTCCATATATATTATATGTATGCTTCTTTTAAAAGATTGGAATAGCTCTTTTTTAATTGAGTTTCAATTTTGTTTTACTTTTGCAAAATTAATGGGCACTAGACAAGTAATTTATGTTAAAAAAGAATACGTGAGGGTTTTGGACAATTTGTCAAAAGACAGAATGTTCTGATTTGACACTATTCTTTACATAGTTTGTTCTGAAATATGAAAAACATGGACCCATTGAGCTCTGAGCCAGCAGATACTTCTTTTTCTAGGGTAAACTGAAATGAAACACTGTCAAGATACATATTTTATAGTCCTTTACTATCTTGAGTGCATGGGTACAGCTACTTAACTAATGTTAAAGGTTGTGAATGCCTGTTAATGTTATGAAGTTCAGTATGTTCATGTAGATTAATTATGTTAGTATTTTGCAGTTCAAGTTAATATATGCTGTAATGTTGTGCATATTTCAAAATTAGTAAAACATTGCAGAGTTTTGTTGCAATTATCCCAGAAATAGCTATTATGTATACACAGAAAGAGGGTTAAAAGATTAAAGCATGTTTTACTATGGAATTGCAACATTTAGTCACATGGATGTTCTTAACTCTACCTGGCCTTAACCATACAATTGTGATTACTACAACTTACTGTTTGTAGCACTGGTTTTGATTGATCTGATTTGTTTCAAAACACAGGAAGGCTTTTTGTCCTTTGCTTATTTTTATATTTGTGTTTGTGCTATCACTTCAGGACAGAGTAAGGGTGACTTGATTTTCTGTCACATGACTTGCTAAAATATGTGAGAGAGATATTATAGCATCAGCTGTGGCATTTTAACACAAATAATGGGAGCAAAGAATCAGTACTTTCTTGTTACTTCATTAAGGATTGTGTCAATTCCTATGAATGTCAGTCACAGCTCAAGATTCTTTCTTCTGCTCTTTACAGAAAAGAAGAACAAAAAGGATAGATCCAGTCCCAAGATCTTACAGTCTAAGTTACCTTAATTGATAATAAAAATTAGCGCACACTGTTATTATGATCTGAAATAATGCAAGGAGGTACTTTTTAATGAACTGACTTCTAGACAAATGTGATAATATACTTTACATGAATAACAAAATGAACTTTAAATTAAGAAAAATGAACCATATTCTTTACAGTTGTGAAAATGCCAATACTGAAACTCCAGTAAAGTCTTAGGTATTCTGGAGTCTTTTGTCAAGGAGTAGTAGCTTGTCATGGAAACCCTGACTGATAATTGTGCTGTGTGATTTTTTTTCATCATGCTGTCTCTCCACTGAGGAGTTTTTAGTCAGTATGTACTACAACAAGCTCTAGCTGGGTAAGCTTAGTTGAAACAGCATGTTTTAAGAAAACAGAGCTTAAGATCACAAACTTGTCCTGAGCACAATTAATATCTTTCCTGAATACATTAATAGGAGCTTAAAAGAGGTGCTGCACTGCACTGATTCAAAGCTTGGGGAGGCCAACCCTGTTGATTCCAGAGGTTTTTGGCTCACATCTTACATTCAGAGCTATCACATCTCTTGCTTAGAGAAGGGTGTCAATAGAATTTGCCTCTCATTTCCCTTTCCACTGCAGGCAGACTGGACACCTCACTCAAGCGCCGCAGTGTACAGTGGCCAGTGTCCTGCTCCAGGATCATGTGTGCCAGATGCAGCACGTTAGTCAGATTCATGCTTTGCTGGTCAGCTGGCTGGGGCAGGGGGATGCAGAGCTGGGGAGAGCTTGAGACAGGAGTGCTGCTAGAAAATAGGCTACCTGACAGATGTGCTTCTCTTAAGTGCTTGCTTCTCCTGGCACGTGATTTAAGATGGTGCTGAAACCCAACGAGTGATGTTCAGCTCATTTTTGAAAGTATTTATTGGTATCGTTCTGCTCCCATTATAGTCAGAGCTGTAGGAATTGAAATAGATGCCAAAATACTGAACTGGAGTGGAGAGTGGTGGTGTCACCAGAGATACCAGGAGCTGTAGCTTCTCTTAGGAGGTCAAGAAAAGTTGGGATCAGCTAGGAAACTGTATGTAGAAGCATCACTGTTTTTCAGACACCACAAGTGCCAGCATCCCTTGAAGATCTCTATGTACGTCTTTGTTTACTGCTGCCTTTATATCAAGCTTTTGGTTATTTCTGACACCTGTAAGTGGTCAGCCCAGTGATAGCAGTCTGTATCTTTAATTATTACAGCACCTTTCTCAGTACGCAATATCCACAGTTGGTTTTCAATGGCGTATTATTGTGTAAGTGCAAAAGGAAGTACATCTTATTTTGAAGTAGTTACTTCTTTGAGGGGAAAGCAAGGAGAGAGATGTGTAAATAAATGGCTTAATGAGCCATTTGATGGGGGATGTTTGAGAACAATTGGTAAGGAATCAGAGTCATGGGCTGAAACTCCTGTGTAAAGATGGGGGGGGTGGGTGGGAGTAAAAAAGAAAAAGGCAGGGCACTGTGACTTCGGTGTCTCTGGCTCTGCTCCTGAGTTACAATTTGGCCTCCGTCAATTGTCCTGCCTGTGCATCATCTCTGATGCATCTGTGCATCATCTCTAATGCATCATCTCAGCCTAGCTTTTCTCATTCTTCTTGATAAGGAAATCCTCAGGGCAGTGGACTGTCTGGTGCTGAGTTTGTACAGTGCCTCTGATGTGAGGGCCTGGTCTTAGCTGGGGTCTCCTAGATCTGGTGTGCAGAGCCAGTCCTGTAGGCACAGACACAGCTCCCCAGCCACTCCATGCCCCGGCAGGACCAAAGCAGTGGTGGCACAGGGATGGCACTCCTACTTCTTCTCTAGGTGTTGTTGAATAACATCTTATTCTGTTAGGAGACAGAGTAACAGAAGATGCTGATTTCCTTACACCCTTACCAAAGGGGCCATGCTCAAATTTTGTGAGCAAAGCTCAGGTTTACCTTTGGCTTAAACTCTAAAAAATGTGAAGATAAATGTGTATTGTAGGTATGTAAAAGGCACGGCTCTCAAGTGGCCCTTGTGGTTTAAAGAACTCCGCAAGCCAAACACTGTGCAGTCCAACACTGCGTCCAACTTCCATCTTCTCATCTCTAACTGTGGGCAAATCATTACATGTCTCTGGCCTCAGTGTCCCCATCTGTTGCTGAGGATAGTCGAACTCTACTTGAATGTGACAGTTCATGTGCCAATGCTTTGAGATGCGTGCATGGGAAAGGCTGCCATGTAATTTCCCCTCAAGTTATTGCATGTGCTATCTTCTCTTTAAATATGGGAGATGCCTAGTGGCCAGACCTTTTCTGTAGCTAGGAGAAGCAAGGCAGCGAATGCCATCTTTTCTACAAAAGAAAAGGAATAAAGGATGAACAACAGCATGTTATGACTGGGAACTCTAGCTGCACCCATAGAAATCTATTGATTGAAAGGGGAGCAAGATCAGAGCACTTATGCTTTTATTAATGATACTGACAGTTTAGTATGAGTGGAGAATGGCTTGTAATTAGGTTTGGAACCATTATTGATTATTGTCATTTTCAGAATCGATTATCTTACCACTTGAAAAAAAAAATTATACCAAGACTCCTCACCGATGCAGAGCAGGGCCTCTTTGGCCAGCCTTTCTGCTGTTACAGTGAAGATTAAGCTGCTGCTCATGATCAAATGAAGTCCTGTCAGCCAGGTGGGTTGGGCTTTTAGTTTAATGATGCTGGCTGTGCTCTCCTCCTCCTGTGTGGCGTCTTAGTTCATTGACTGCTGTTCAAGGAAGGATACACCCATTCCTTTTCTGAACTGCTTTCAATCTAAATTTCTGAAGGAGATGGGGGCTAAATCCTTATATCTTAGATGGAGAGCTAAGATTAATCGTAGTTATTTGTCAGCTGATAACCTCTGAAAAGAAAACATATTTGTCACCCACCCCTACAATCAATGCTGTATAAAGCTACGCGTATAATGACTTGGAATAAATGAGAATGTCCGGGATATGAGCTAACAGAATTGGGGTACAAAATACACAGAACTCCTTTCAAAAGTCTCTGTGATCCGTCTGATGGCTCAAATAATCAGTCTGTAAGAACAGGCACTACACTAACTTTAAACAGCTCCAAAGCTGCTAGATTTCAGAGGCCAGCAGTGCTGACCACTCAATGTATGTGTAAGATTGAGATGATATAAAAATAGATTCTGGAGCAAAGGAAAGTTGTGCTTTGAAAGTGCAGCAGCAATGCCCAAGTTGCTCTTCAGTTGTGGTGACATGGCTCGTAAAGGAATTTTGTGGATGGCTCTTTCAAAGGAGAAGAAAACCTTTACGGTTCGGGTCTGCTGAGGTCACTGCACCTCTATCAGCACCCTGGGAGAGCAAAGCTGTCTGTAGCAGAGGCTTTGGATTGCGGCGAGGTTTAGAGGGCATTCCAGTGACGGGGCAGTATTGTTCATTTGTCTCCTGCATTCAAAACAAAACAATAAGATTTCTAGGGAAGAAAAAAATTCCTCAAATGCCTGAGATTTTTTCCAAGCCTTTTGCAGCAAGGGCATTTTGCTGAAGTGGTGCACAGTATTGAATTTTTGCCTAATGGAAGTTTCTTTGAACCCAAGAAGATAAAATGTTTCTAGTGAATAACAAGAGAGACAAAAGTATGCTATTTTTTCCCCTTGGTCAACTTCTGCTAGATCTTAAGGTTTTGTTTTTTCCACCATTTCTGTTTTGATTAGTATGGAACATCTCATTCCACAGTGGAATTTTTTTTTTTTTTTTTTTGGAAGAACAAAGACCCCCTTTGACCTGGATTTGGATGCATCTGTGACAGCCTACTTCACTGGCTGCCAGCTGAGCATAGTGCATTTAATTGATGAAATAATAATGATGAACCGTGCCTGAACTTGCTTTGACGACCACTTGAAGCAGAAGCTGTAGTAAATCAGGCCAGCGCAGCAGCACCCCAGTGGTCACAGTCCATCCTCAGGCTTGCTGCATGGAAGACATCATCTAAGTGCTGCGCTCTGGGTCCCGAGCACATCCCCACAGACTTACTTCATTCCCATCTAAGAACTCACCTCTCCTTCCTTTAATTAAAAGCTAAGTGAAAAGAATCTGTAACTGTTTTTTGTTTGTTTGTTTGTTTGTTTGTTTTTTAAAGAGCAACATTTTTATGCACCCTCTTAACTGCCCACTGCATTAAGCTGATTAAAACAGAGCTTTCCCTTTCTAAACTGTCTTAATGTAGAGACAGGCTAGGGTAGAAGTGCTAAATAGATACAGTGGCAAGGCCATATATCTGCCTTAAAAACAGTTCTTTAGTGTGATTACTGCTGCATGGTCCCTCTAGCAGCCCAAGCCTGCATATCATTAGCTTCCAAACTGGGACTTCCACTGATCACTGAGGCTCCAGCCTTCCAATTTTTACATGGGAAAGATGTAAGAGTCTCAGCAAACTTTGCATCAAGACTCAGCCTTTCTGTGCACAGTATTCTTAAATATCAGTGGAACATACCAGTGGTTTGTTGTTGTAGTGCTTTAATGAAGGGAGGAGATTTGGAGGGGGCTTTGTATGCCTTAATTAGCATTACCCATTGGTTTAATGTTATGAAAGAGGAATTTAAGAAGATGATAAATACTTTGCCTATAAAGTCCCCCTAGGTGTCCTTTGCCTTGAAAATTGGGCTTTTGTTTTCAGGACCAGCGGAAAGAATAAGTACAGGATGTAGAAAGAGAAAAGGTTTTCTTAGGCCTTTGTAAGCATTTCAGGCTGTTTGTCTTTTTTTTTCCCACGGTGCTCTGAAATGCCAAAATGTATCAATTAACTGCAACAAAGAGATCAAAGAAGTTCTTGCTTTGCAAAAAGGAATATTTATGCTCAAATATTGCCTTTTAGAGCATGGGATGCTGAAAGTTTCTTTTTAAAAGTACTACAATGTCTTTTTTTCCTTTTAAGAAGATCCTTTATCCCATATACTGATGGCAATTAAATGAGCAAATGAAGTTTAAGAAAGATTTTTTTTTTTTTTCCAACATGAGACACTTGGTAAAGGAATTGCGTGAGGGTAAGACAACTATGTACATGTATTGCTAATAATTGTCGCTATTAGGTGTGCAGTTTATTGCAAACAGACTGGTAGTGGAAAAACCTTGGCAGATGTACTGAAGTCCTTGATACTTCATCCTGATGGTCAACTGCTGCAGATTTTTTTTGTAGAATGTAAGGAATTTTGCAGGCAGTATGAGAATGCGGTATTCCAGGAGATGAGGATCACTTAGAAGCCCATTTAATTCGTTTAGGACTGTATTGGGCTAGATAACCTAGACAGGCTTTACAAATTCTATTCCACAGAATATTATTTTCCCTTATTCATCCCATATAAAAGTTATCGTTTGAATGTCAGGGAAATACAATGACCGAATTGAGAGAGAACTACCTTGCTGTGAGTTTCAATTGTGTAATGTTTTACTGTTAGCTGATTTTACCTTCCACTCTAACCAGGATATGTGCCTATTGACCTGCAGTCTGGCTACTTTTAATCCTCTGTTCAAAAATGCTTATGGAAAATCCTGTCTAATGAGTAGAGTGCAGGGGTGGGAACCAGGACTCTTGGGTTCTTCCTTGCAGCCCTGTGGCTTTTTCACTGTGGGCATTATCCGATTCCTAGTGAAGGCATTCCCATCATCTTCAGCAAGAAGTCACATATAGCCTTGGCTGCATCATTCAGTTAATTCACATTTTTAAAAAGAGATCCCAAGCGTTGAATGGACCAAATTATATTTGTGAGACATCAAAGTTATTAAAAGAAAGGGGTTCCCTAGAACAGTGTCTTGTAGTTATTAGTGCTTTTCTGTATTTTTTTTGTCTCTTAAAACTTAGATGCATTGCTTCACCCAGTAGATATTTTGGTTAATGCACACAGGTAGTCGCATTGGCAATGCTGAAGTTGACTTGGCTGTGTTACAGATATGGTAAAGCTGTTGGTGTGTTGGCTGTGATGCTGTGCTAAATAAAAATCCATCTGCATTCTTGTGAATAACTTCATAACTTGTGGACTTTCAAGATCTCAGAGTAATTTGTCAAAGCTCAATGCAGATCCTTCAGGAGATTTTCAGTAGCATCAGCAATTTGAAATATATACCAGCATGATTTAATGAACTTTAACAATTAGGAGTTGGCTTATCTTCTTTGTGGTTTGCCATACACCATACATGACCTCTTCACTACTTAAGCACAGTGGTTTATGATCATAACATAAGGCATGATTCTGGTTTCAATTTTATTTAAATTAGGAATGGCCCTGTTGACAACAGTAATTTTACCCATGCAAACCAAGTGTGAGAAGTCGGGTCAGCAATATTAGAATTCCTTCCTGAGCTGTATAAATCCTCAAAAATGGACATGACTGATACATTGTGGGTAGATATTGCTCAAATTCTTTCAAAGTGAACAAGTGTTGGGAGTCAAGTCTTTGTTTGCCCTTTTTCTTATAGCGCAATCTTACTAATCTGGAACTGAAATGTTACTCACTGCCAGGATTTACATTTCTTCACATGGCTTTAGTGGCACGTTCCAGTGTCCAGCAGCATTATGACAGCCTGTCTATAACTGGAAACTGATCTGTCAGTGCTTAAACTGAGTGAAATAGAAGCAAACAGTAGGAAGAGTGAATATTATTGACTTAAAATTGACTTCTTACTGGCCTTGTTATCCTAGACAGTGTATTAGGATGAATGAGACATTCCCCATACCCACATGCCTTCAGATAACAGCATTTGTTTTGAAAAATGTAATCTTATAATATAAAGAAATCCTTGTGTTACTCCGCTATTTTTAGTTTGCTACTGACCCTGTAAAAATGCCAACAGCATCCTGTTAGGGGCTAAGTCCCATTTGGCACCAAGTCTTGCCCTTCACACAAACCCTCCAACCTGTGCAACCTGCCTGCCAGGACACCCCTTGTCAGAGCATCTTGCTTATTTATTATTCCCCACTCAGCACTCTGATTCTCTGAGAGCACAGAATGAAGTCAAAGGATTTTAAGATCCTGCCTCAAGTCCAGTTGATTTTCTGTCAAGCTAAGGAATTGAGAGAGAAATGTAGGTCACTTTGGCACTCTGCTTCTCCCTGGCTTTCAGGCTGTGGTGCAAGTTCAAGCAGCCTTCAGGCCACTGTCCCAGCTGGAAATTGAAAAGGGCACAGCACAAAGACTATAAAAACAGCCAGACTCTGCCTTGCTGAGTGTATGTATGAGGTGGAACTGGTCTGAAGTGCATTTTTCAAAGTGCAAAATAAGTAATATTTGGTGGATGAAAATATAGGTTTGATAATGCTTCACGTTTTCAGTTCGGAGCAGTCTGTTTTAAAATCAGCTGAAAGAGAAGTCCCAGATTAAAAAAGAGAAAAAAAAAGAGAGAGTTTGGAAGGGAAGGGCCTACAGAGCTTTGACAATGGAGTTGAGCTTTAGTTCCTACAAGAAAAAGACCGGATAGATGAGGAGGAGATAGAGGAGCAGAAGTAACAGGATAGCGTGGTGACCAGCGAGGTATAAACATGTGCCTCACTGGAGAGGCTACCTGATGCTAAAGGAGGTTCATGTCTCATGTTCTGATGGTATGAAATTATCTCCCTGGAACTGAGAAACTTAAAATGCCGGTTTTTGAGTCTTCTATTTAGCATTCATGCCTAATTATTGAGTAATGGAGAATCTTGGAGAGCAACAAAGTGTCTTTAAGCCTCTTCTATGGTACTGAAGGGACTCCTTCCTCCTTCCCTTCATATTAAGCAAGGACGTGCCTCTCCAGTGAATAAACAGACTTCTAAAAATGTGCCTCCTGTCTTAAAATGCCAGAGGGTTGGCAAAAGTACAGCAAAGCTGATAGAAGAAGTTTAGTCAGATTGAGATAACACAGGAGAGAGAAGGGGGGAGGGGAGAAAAGAAAAGCTCCTACTAAAATTGTACCTTAAATGTGATGAAATGGTGCTTATATGAAGTGACAAGGAGCTAGTTAATGGGATCCATATCCACAAGTTACAATAATGCAGGTTTTAAATTGAGTTTTTGTGGCAGACCGGCTGAATAAAATTGCTAAGCTGTGCTTCAGTTGTGTAGTAAGTGGTGCATGTGGTGTGAAAGACAAGCTGCAGTGTGATAACAGACTATCTCTTCCATGCACAAAGAGTTCTGTATTCTGATCAACTCAACAGCATGCACTGGTAAATATTGGTCCAAGCTACTTGGTCATTAGAATTTATTGTGTTAATCACACTGAGTTTAGTCACTCTTTTTGTCTGAATTTACTGGTTTACTTTTGGAGACGTGACTGTACAATTATTACCCTGTGTCCTACTGCAATAAGATGTAGGATTACTGGGGAGACCAACAAGATACAATGGAATGTGCGAGAGATTGGGTGGTTGCAAATGGAATTAGCTTTTGCTTCTCTCTGGGCTTTCAGGGTCAATTCCAGAAGTGAGCGTCTCTAGTCTGAGTTTTTGGCAGGACTAGCAATAGAACAAATTCTGCCATGGTTCACTAATCACCTAAAATTAATTTGGAGAAGTTTTGGCTCATGTTTGTCAGCAGTGGGGTAGCTCCCATGTGTCTCCCCCCACCACCTCATTCTGTGGCAGAATTGCCCTGCTATAAAGAGGGACAGCATAACCTTGAAATCAACTGCTTTAGTGGAAATTCACAGTGGTGAATACTTTTCAGATTAAGGCTCACCTTTTGTAAGCTGTTAAACTTTCATTCTAAAAAATTAAAAGCTTTTAGCTCATCTGATGGTGGAGAGAAGCTTGAAAACTCATTTAATTTACAGGAGCCCACCTAAATTATTTTGCTTACATCTTACAGTTTTCAAGCTCAATTCTGTTCTTGTGTGTGTGAGAAGGGGCCTAGGTCTTGAGGTTTTGAATACTTGGAGTTGCCAGTGTTGCTTATTATATACCATTGCAAGATTGTAGTCCCAGGTTTTTAGGCATATGATAGCTTTTAACTCTTATTGAAATCAGAGAGCACAAGCACCTAAATACCTTTTAGTGTTTGATCTCCAGCTTCATACTAGCTTGTACCTTCACAGCCCAAGTTGTTATTTCTTTGAAAGCAGTGTAGGAGTCTGATTCTTTTAGAGGGAAGAAAAGTTCCTAAAAACCCTGAAAGAACTTAGAATTATCTATGTTGTCTATTCTGCAGGCTTTCCTGAAGTGGAAGTAAGTTAGTGAGAAGACATAAGCTGAAGCTTTTTATTTTTGACTTGCAGTCACACTAATTTACTGGATCCAGCTTGCTATGTTTGCTTCTGATGTTTGGAGAAATAAACTCCTTTTAAGATGTAATTTCCAGAGTACTCTTTGTAGTATCTGCAATCATTCTGGCTCTGGAAAGGCTAGGAAATGTTGGGAAGTCAAGGTTAGGCATTCTTTCTGGTGCCACTCAAATGGGATCCTAGTGCCAGAGTTTGTCATGTGCCTGCCAAGTTGGTATTTTTTATTCTGGCGATGGTAACTTGAAACAGTACTGGGGTTGAAATTTTTCAATCCCCACTTCTTACTGATGCTGGCTTCTTAAAAACCAGAAATATCTGTAAGAACTTAAGAGTGGCTTACAAGGTTAAATCAAAGGTCCGTTTAGCCTGCTGTCCCATCTCTGATAGTGGAGTGGCCCCTAACAGGTACAAGGGAAGGGTACTAGAGCAGGGCAGGCAAACAGGGATACTTCACTCAGCCTTCCGCAATTTGTGGCTCAGGGACTTCCTGAGGCAGAGATGGTCTTTTTCTAACATCTCTGTAATGGTCCTTAGCCGTATCTTTATTTAAAATTCAGGTAATCATTTGCCTACTGGCAAATAATTTTGGAGGCATATTTGTACTGAAGGCCAGGGACCCACTGGATAACCCAGAATATATTTCTAAGTGTGAATCACCACAGGCAGCATGTCTATCTAGCTGTGCTCAGAAACATTATAGTATTACACTTGAGGGGAGAAAGTGAAATAAAGAAATTACACACCACAGCCAGTTAATGAAACAAAAGGAGTGAGCTGTGGATTTACAGCCAGATTTTCCAAAGTACTCAACACCTGAAGGTCTCACTGGAAGATGATAGCTGGATTTTCTAAGCAGCTCAGTGCCCAATATGTGGAGCCCTTTTGAAAATCTGCCTTAGACCCTTAGTGAGGGATTTCTGAATGGTTGGCCTTTAGGTTTGCAGCCTGAGGAGCCCTGGCAAGCATTCAGGAGTCATTTCTAGTCCTCTTGGGCTCTTCAAATGAGCCCCAAGCTGTTACGGAGATGCCGGTGGAGTTGGTGGCTGGCAGAGTGGGAGCCAAGTAAGTTGAGGGGGTTGAGGGTAGACGAAGTAAGCCTGTGCATGATTGACCCACAGAAGACACAGAGCTGCTCAGTGGGTCAGCAGGTTATTGCTGCTTCTTTCCCAGCCCTCATGCTTTTTCCAACGAAAGGCACGCCATTTCTGCCTGGAGACCTGTGCTTTTCCTCACAGTGGGGCTTTTCTTGTTATTTGTAACTAGAAGCTTGGAAGAGCTGGCTGATAAATTATAGTACACTATCCTTAAAGCACTCTCTTGCCCAACTATTTTTCTGCCTCTTACACTTCTATGCACCATTCATGGACTTGCTGAGGCATTTGTGTGCCAGCAGGACTATTTGGAAAGCATGAGGCCATCTTGGTAGCAGTTTGAGGTGAGAGGACTGGGCCTGAGGCACAGTGAATGGAAACACTCAAACAACCTGTAGGCTGCCACAAGGTCAGACTGCAAATGCATGTGTGGTAAATGTAGAGGAAACTCTTGCTAAATCATCACTTGACCTACAAATCCCTGGACCAGCGCTTCTATCTGGCCATGCAGGTGTGGTGCACTTCCTCCTGCCCCTTCCCATGGCCATGGTCAGATGGATGGAGGAGTGGGAGAGGGTTTTGCTTGGTCACCCGAGGGTATCAGTGAGTGCTGCTGAGTGGGGTTGGTGCATTGTAATTTACTGCTGCGGTAGATCAGCAGCAAATTACTATCCCTTGGAGCAAAGGGGAGGCAGAGATTTGATGCTGAGGAGGCAGTTATCCACGGTGCTTGGGGCAAAGATACAGTCTGGCTCTCCATTGTTAGTGTTGCAGTTTTCGCATGGGATCATTAACACAGGCATAAATGTAAACAACACACCCACAATTTGTAGGGTCTTATGTTGAAAGATCAGATAAATAAAAATTGATCACTAAGTAGAAAGAAGGCTCTTTGCTATGGGCACAATTTTATTTTCAAATAGCTACAAATATGAAATTATTCAACTCATTAATTGACTGTGCAGCTTTATGAGAATGAGCATATGGCTACAAAAATCTTGTTCTCCCTTCTTCTGCTGCACCACCCCCCCAGTGATAATCAGTCTGTGTTTAGACCTGGAAATTCAATGCACCATAAAAACTATTAGAATTTCCTGGCGTTGTGAAGCATAAAAATCTATGTAGTATCAAGCTCATTATTCCATTATGTCAATTTAATAAAGATTAAAAATACTTTTGGTCTGGTTGAAAAACTGAAAGAGAGAAATTTCTAAATGAAAACCAGAAAAATTTTTTGTTTGGTATAAGCGCGTATGACAGGACCAACTGATTGAAGTGTTTGTAATGGAAAACAGGGACACCATTTCAGAGATACAAAGTGTGCCTGTTTTTTAACTAGATCTTTACACCTTAACAGAAAGCAAAGTATGATAACTGTGTGCTCTGTAATGACATACACAACACATGGAATTCCAAACAAGTATATGCAAACACATGATTAGCAAAGCAGATTGTTACCCAAATTAATCCCAAAGCAGCCTTTTATCTAAATCACTTACAGGAAACAAAAGCACATTTCCTGAAACTTTCTTTATCGACTATGTAATTGCACAGGTTGTAATGTTGTCTTAGGGCTGAGCTGTTTCTTGCTTTGCAGGCAGATAAGGAGACACCTTTTTATCCGCTAGCATCTTGGTTTGGAAAGCCTTGCCCGCAAGTGGCTGCTGTGAGCACAGGATTTCTCACTTCAAGCCAGTGGGAAGCAAGGAGAGAGGGATGTACAGAGTCCCCTCGTCTGTGAGTTCCTGCAGCTGAGCCTGCGTGTGAGAAGAAATAATGTGCTGCCAGTATTCATAGTGCAGAAGGGACGCTGTTCAAGGCAATGCTGGAAAAACTCAGCTGCATTTTTCTGCAGGCAGAAATTCACAGGGGACTAGTGGGTGGTAGAGGCCATCCTCAGGCATCCCGCTACAAAGCTGCCTTGGTCCCAAAGCACAGATGACCTTCTAAAGCATTTCAGGGTGAGAGAAGGGCTGAAGTCTTTGTACTTCTCTGCTGATGCTCTGTACCAGCTTTCAGCTGTTGCTCGCCAGCCTCCCTGCTTCTGCAAATACCTCCTCACTCACCCCCCCCCGCCAGGGGACGACTTGAATATGGATCTTTATACAAGCAAATACTCCTTTGTGATATGTGGGGATTAAGGCAGACTTCACCCTCAGTCCCCTCTCTTGCTGAGAGGGGATGAAAGTTGAATGCTCAGGCTAGTTGCACCTTTTCTTTCTAATTTCGGACATTTAAGCAAGAGCGAAACTGTTCATGGTAGATAAGATGAGGTTTCCTGTATTGCGGTAACTGATGATATGTGGAAAAGCTCCATTTTCCAGAGGGGAGGGGTTTCAATGTAAAGTCTGTCTCATCAGGGAGCTGAAGTGCATATTTTGGTTCATGCAAAACAGTGCTAACATAAGGCAAAAAAATTGTATTGTGTTCATTAAAAGGGAGCAATAACATTGCTGGTTATTTTCTCCTCTAGAAACAGGGCGAAAATGATCTGTCTTCAGTTGATGAACTCTTAAGTGGTCAAAAGGTCAGTAATGAATGTCACCAAAATGTCTCTGGTTGGACTCCCCCTACTTGTGTAATGGCTTTTATGTAAGTAAGCCAGTGAGGTCAAAAGAGTGGGAATTAACCTGATTGCTCTGGACTGTCATTGGTATATCAGGTTCTTCTAAATTCAAATGTTCTGTGCCACTAGTGAGTCAGCAAGAGTTCTTAGAAGAACAGAAGTGTAGGTGCTGTCACGATTATCTTGCTAGGTCTCTGGAGACTCACACAGCACCCTTATGCCTCTTGACTTATAGTGAGCACCCAGAAAAGCAAGGAAAAGGAACAAGCTCTTAGCGTTCAAAATCTGCACTCTTTAAGAGTGACATATCACTTAAAGCTGCATGGACCTTTTGCCTAATGAAGGCACCCCATATCTTCTGAAGACTCATAAAAAGTGATAAATACCAATATTTCTGCCATTAAATGGTATCGTAACTGGAGCTAAATCGCCACCTGCAATGAGTAAATTAAATATTGACTATTTCATTGACTGTTAGATTTAATTTGAAGCAATCATGCAGGAGCTATAATGGTGCAGAAGATGAGTGACTATTTAATCTTGGCTGTCATCCCTGTTAAGTGTTGAATAATGAGAAAAACATGCACTTGACAGAGTAAGGGAGTTGACTTCATCTTGGGTTTCTGTGTCAGGACTTCCACTTCGTAAATTTGTAACAAAGCTGTTAGGAACAGCTGTTACTGCAGTGCTTGCCTTCCTTTTAACATGGCAGGACTTGGTAACCTCAGTACTCTATCTACAAGAGATCCAACTTGACGCTTTTTCCAGCAGAAATGTTTGTATGAGCTAGCAGAGGGAATTGGTGCTTTTTTGAGAGCCTGTGCTCTGACACACAGGACAACTGTGCCCAGGGGTCAGATATAGCTCTCATTAACCACATTGCCTTCTGCAAGCTTATCTTAGAAAGTAATATGGTCTGCTGTGTTTTGCCTGGCATAGTGTTATGCAACTCAGACACAAATATAGTGTTGTCTTCTCTTTTTCACTTACTACCTTGCCAACTCTATTAAAATCCACACCTCCTTAGCAGAAAGCTTTGGTGTCTCTTGGGATCTGCTCTTTCATTTAGAAAGAAAAAAGCCCTGGTCCCCATGGAGTGCTGAGTGCTCTCATCTCCCATTAAATCAGTGACATTTCAGGTGCTCAGCACTATTTAGCATCCAAACAAGTCATGTACAGCACCACTGCCAGTGGCATTTTCCAGTTTTTCCTCTCCCAAAATTGTTGGGTTTCTAAGAGACAGCAAAAGGTGTTCTTTACAAAGGAGGGGAAAGTTGATCTTATCCCATGCTTAAAACCCAGAGATCAGATAGAATTTAAACCTTTCCTTTCAATTGAACTTATTTCTTAAAATCTTCTCATCCTTCTCATTTGAATGGATATTTCTGGAGTGTGGAAGAGACAAAGGTTCTTGTTTGCACAATGCTGACATTTTTCTGTTTTTCATTCACATTTCTTCATGAAATAGTCTCTCAGCAGTGCACTAAAACTAGTAGCTCTCTGCAGGTGAATGCCACCATTACTATGTATGATGTAGTCTGGTCTAAGATGATTACATTGAAAAAGCAGCTGTCATGTACAGGCAAGCACAGAAAGAACTATTAAAATGGTTCTGTTTGCCCTTAACACCTTCTGGGTTTTCAACTTTGCTACATTACTGCTTATTTAATTGTTTTCTTCTGCAAGTAAGGTCTTCAGCTCTAGGTGGTCAACTCCTGACCTCCCTTTCCGCCATCTGCAGCATCCCAGTCTTCCGCTACACAGAAAAGACTGGGATGAATTTTATACAGTAAACGAGGTCCCTTTGCTAAACAAGCGATGATCTGACTTTGAACGTAATTACAGGCAGTCTGTGTTGCCATATACCATCTAGAGGCTTTTAAGGCTAAGCCATTAGGTCTGTAGTTTTTTTTGCAATGTGCTCACAATCTCTGAGAAATGACAGTAAAAATAAAGGGCAGCTGGCTCTTGAGAGGACAGTGACACTGATATTCACTGGAATTGGCATTGCATTACACTTGGCAGTTGCCACTAGACCTAGTTCCTAGGTTTGTTATTTGAAGAGGAGTAGCAGAAGGCCCAGATTTTCCATCTCCTATTCCTAGATGTAGAAAAGTGAGTTGATGTGAAAAGTTCTCTCCTTTACTGTTTTGAGGGGAGGATCGGTTGCAGAATGAGAGAGGTGGAACAAATCCTGTGTCGGGTTTTGCGGTATGATTGTGGCTGCTCCCACCTGCTATCCAGGGCTTTGTAAGAGGCACTGGGATTCCTTCAGCCTTGCTGCAGCATGGCAGGCCTGATTCACGTCATGTTTGTGCAGTTTGTTGATGGCAGACAGCTGGCTAGCCACCTGCATGACCACTTCCTCATGTGGCTGGACCTGCTGGAACAAGCAGGAGGTGGCTGTTGCAATCAAGCAGCTGCCTTAACCTTGTGCTCAGGTGGTCTCCTGCGCATGATACATCCCATGTAGGGAGCCTTGCAGATAACCTGAAGCTGTCTCACACAAGGCCTTGTCCAGGCGGATGGTTGCAGGCACATTGGTCCAGAGGCTGTGTCTGGGCCTGAGCTTCCAAGTTTGCTCTCCCCTGCAGCAGTGAGTCTGGTCTTCAGGGTGGCTTTGTGAAGCCATTTGTAAGACTGTGGCCACACTGCTCTGGGGACAATCCTTCATGTAACCACCCATGCTGGGCAATGACTTCAGCAGAATTGTGCCTGGTTTAGACAATGTTAAGGAGCTCCAATTTAGGCCCAGTATCAGTGCGACAACCTTCTGCATCCTCTTTCGGTTAGAATTTGTGCTTTAGGTGGTGGAGGATTTAAAGGCATGCTGCTAGTTAAAATTGTGAACTACTTAACATGATCTCCTTGTCTCAGTTAGACTAATATGTTCACCATGGAGGTACCATGCTGTGAAGTTTTGCATGTTCCACTGAGTGCACAGAAGAGTCCAGTGTGCGAACCCCATCTTAGTCTGTTTGGAAAGGTGCTAAATGAAGTTTGTACTTCTGCAAGGTACTTGCTTTGCCTGGCTTCGCTTGCCCAGGTGGCTTATGAAATAAGGAATGTGGGTCTGAGATCTTCAAATAACTGTCATCCATGTGGTTTGCTTTCTGTGAAGATGCTCCTGGCAAATGTTTAATAAGCCTTGAGGGGAAAAAAGGTAAAAAAGCCACTAGATAATTTGCTAATTAAATGAATTATGTTTGCAAAGGTAGGTATTAGAGATGACAACTAAAATTTAAACGGAACTTAATGATGACTGCAAGAATACAACAGAAGGACAGAAAGCTTGCCAGTGTAACAGATAAAGAATTATTTCATTTGTCCAGGGCAAGATGGATCAGACTTCATAGAGTCATAGAATGGTTTGAGTTGGAAGGGACCTTTAAAGGCCATTTACTCCAATTCCCCTGCAAGAAGCAGAGACATTTCCAACCAGATCAGGTTGCTCAGAGCTCCATCCAACCTGGCCTTGAATGTTTCCAGGGATGGGGCATCCACCACCTCTCTGGGTAATCTGTTCCAGTGTTCCACCACTCTCATTGTAAAAATTTTTCCCTTATATCTAGTCTGAATCTACCTCCCTCTATTTTAAAACCATTACCCCTCATCCTTTCACAACAGGCGTTACTAAAGAGTTTCTCCTGATCTTTCTTGTAGGCCCCCTTTAGGTACTGGAAGGCCGCTATAAGGTCTCCCTGGAGCCTTCTCTTCTCCAGGCTGAACAGCCCCAACTCTCTCAGCCTTATAGGAGAGGTGCTCCAGCCCTCTGATCATCTTCATGGCCCTCCTCTGGACTCGCTCCAACTTCTCCCCCCAATATTCAGCAGTTCTAAGTGAATCTTCTGCATGTTGGATGTTTTATGAGTTTGACTGCAAAGGCACAGCTTAGATTTCTTTTTAAGATGATAATCAAGCTCGTATAGAGAAAATGGTAACTTGAAAACTGAGTGGCTGCAAAACTAATATGCTAACCATATCTGTGATAATCTAGAATATGCCTTCCTTTCCTAAAGCAGGTAATATCTATTAAACAATTTAATGCAATTTGAAAAGCAGCCATTCTGTGACTTAATGATGGCTGGGAATTAAAAGATCTACTTGTCACAGCAATGCAGCGACTGGCTGACAAGAAAAAAAAGTGTAGCCCTGCCAACTATTTGTTTTCAGTGTAAATGAAGACTTTGCAGGCCCTTATTTGGAGCAGCAAATTGAACAGCTGCAGACTGCTGCAAGTTGATATAGAGGTTTATTTTTATTGGTTCAGTCTTGATCTTGGATGAAAAATTCCCACACTTTAGTAAAAGCAAGGCTGGGCCTTCTACCTGCTGCAGCTTATGTGTACGCTGGTGGCTACAGGTTAGCTAAAAAGTTGTGCTCTTTGGAGACAATTTCGTCTGAAGTTCATTTGCTATCTGGTGACTCATGATAGGCAAATAACAGACAGAACAAATGTATGTAGTACATGACTAGTATATCTTTCCCTTTTCTCTTTCCCTTCTTTTCTTTACATACTTCACAATTTAATCCTGATGTTTATTATACAATGAGGCCCTAACCCTCTGTTTATGGCATAATCTCAGCATTGTAAGTAATTGTGATGCCACGATGTTCTGCTGTACTGATGAGTCTCTCAACAGTGAGTGGTTTTATCTGGATAAACATACATAATTTTTTTTTAGTTTCATTTGATCGCGATCCTTCAGTTAGGGCAGTTTAATGATATTTGTTTCATATGTCTTTAGTACAAGACTCAAAGTCACCACTCAGTTCCAATTTAAGATACTATTTGAGGGATGAAAGTAGACTGATGTAGAAGATTGCATTGGATGCTGGCCTCCTGCACGGTGTGAATTTCACTGTTTCCTTACTTAGTTGAAGTCCCTTTGAACTCCTTGAGAATTTGTTCAAGTGTAAATTGAGAAGGAAACAACAGTACGGAGGACTGTGGGAAACCAGTTCAGTGAAAGATTTACTCAATAACTGAGTAAAGATTTTGGAATTTTGTCCTTTGTCTTGCCCAGAAAAGAGCTACTGTATGGGAAAAGTATCAACAAACAAAATTACTCATCAGTGAGAACAGTCTTCTCTGGATTACATTGCTCTAAATTGTTCAGCAATTCCCAGAGGGAAGACCTACTCCATTTGAGAAACATTCCCGCCAGAAAACATTCAGGGTTTTTAATTGCATTAAATGAAATACACTGTGGCTGGATTATATTTCAAGACAGCTGATTAATTAATAAATTAGATCGGCTAAAAGGAAATGAAAGTGAATATGAAAAAAAAGCACTAAAAATGTGAACTTATCATACAATTAGAACACAACAAGATACATTTACTGTCTTAATTTGCATAAAGTGAGAGTGGTGAGTTTTGTCATTAGCCTGAAATATATGGATTGCTGAAAGTGATAACAAACAGTTCAATACTTGAGTGCAGCTAGTTTTAAATGACTATGGCTCAGAAACAGGAGAATGTCTGGCATTATGTCAGAACCTCTATACAGAATGCGCCAATAGCCAGCTCAGGCAAAACTCCAGATCATGCTCTTCAGTGAGCAAAGACTTCTTTCTCTTTCAGCTGTGATTACAGGATAAGTCATTTACATCTCTGAACATTGTATTTGAGACTGATTATCTTTCTAAAAATTATGCTGCTTCTCAGTGTTCTCCATACCTTATTGAACCACCTACCATGATAAACCCTGAATATTTTGAGGCTTCAGCAGATACTGCTGTTTCCAGACTTGTCAAGCTGAAAACATGTTTCAGGAGTATGGTTTACGGAGAGCTCTGGATTGCTGCCACAAGCAGTGGACTGTGAATTTGGGTCAATTGTTTGGGAATTAGAGCTACAATCCTATCAGAAGTTATTGAGCGGATATAGGAGTTCCTCAGTGGGACTTGATGCCTGCTCAGAAGGTAGAAGGTAAGGCTAAACAATCCCTGCTCACCTTGAAGTCTTTGAACTGCAGACCCTTTTCTGACTTGCAAATTCTTAGAACTATGACTTTGCAGGAGAGAAGAGATTTTACGTTTCCTGCAGTAAGATGGACAGCTGCATGTTTGGGAGGAGCTCTGGTATGGTACAAGTGGCAGCCAAGAACAGACAGCGTAGGACCAAATACACAAAACAATCTGTGAGAAGAGAAGCTAGAAACTATAGCCCTTTTTTTTAAAAAAAGCTGAGTACACACAGCCAACAAACGGAAGACTTCATATTGGTAGCCTTCCTTTAAACAGCTCTTCTAGAAGTCCTGCCTTTATTGCTGTTAGAGAATGAAGAAAAAACAATCTGTCTTCAGGGTTAAGGTAGAACCGGCTCTCAGTCCTTTCTGAACATTTTAAAGCTAGTGTATAATAAGACACTCCTTAAGAATGATGCTTTGTGTGAAATGCTGAAAATGCCAAGGATTATCAAATTCCACAGAAAGCATCCTATCGAGGAAAAACACTGATATATTCCCAGGAGACCTATTTAAAGAGATTAATATTCCAACTTCTTTCAGACATTCCCGGCAGGAGGTAATAACCTTAGACCTAAGGAGGTTTTAAGATTTTAACTGTGGCAGTTGAAGCTGTTTGAAGGAAACATGCTTATCTGTAAATAGATAAAAGTAAGGACAGAATGGTTGTGGAGTCTTAGAGTTCTGCAATAAGACATTAAATAAACCAAGATCCTAATTTAAAATGGTGAACCACATCCTGAGCTCGTGTAAATTATGTAATTCCTTTTGAGTGAGTGGAATTATGCTGATTAACATCATCTGAAGACTTGTATTCCTGCTTCTCAGAGTGAATAGAATTTTTTTTTAAAGCCTGTAACAATTCTTTGCATGTTGATAATTCGGCAGATATGAATCTCAGACAACAAATATGTGTTTATTCAAAATTGTGAGTAAAGCTACTAGTGTCAAGAAAGAAAACATAAACTAGGTTCACCAGAGAGAGAAAGGAAACCTAGATAACGACAATATTTGATTGCTGCTGTTGTTGTCAGTTTTCTTTTCTTGATAGTAGATAGTTGCAATCAGAGGCTCTGAAATGGTTACTTTAGATTAATCTTCATTTTAATATCCTCAGATAGGGTATTTTGTTCAACGTCGTTGAATGTTGCAAACTTTTTTATGTTGGGTTTGTTTTGTTTTTTTTTAAATCATTTCTGCATGTTACATTTTTTACTGAAACATTGTAATTTGATAAGCTGGTCCAAAACCAAAAAATCTTCATAGGTAATAGAAATGTTGAAAACTATTTGAACAGTTTCCAGGATAGAAAGAATACCTGTTCTGTTGGGTGTCTCGATTAGAAATAATACCAGTTTCACCAGAGTAGCCTCTAAAGGTGGCCCATATGTCATCTCAAATCCACAAGCTATAGAAAGGCAGTTGGTAGTAGGACAGATTGCAGTGATGTTACTACTTTGAAGTGGTCTCTCACCAGGCTAGAGCTGGAAGTAGTGCCCTCTGAAATGGTTAGGATTGTGTGAACTCTCCTCAGTCTCCTGGATATAAAGTCCAAAAGTTTTTCTTCAGCTAGTGATGAAAATTGGGTTAGATCTAAGCCTGAACTTTGCATTGAAACAATCAGGGGGAACATCTATGTACTACATATTAAAAAACTCTGCTAAGGGAATGTAGTCCTAGGTGAGGACAAATGAGGGCAATGAAGTGTTTGACTGCTAAAGCTGGATTAGCTAAAACATGCCCAAACTGAAAGAATTCCTGACCTCAAGATTTCGATGAAGCCAACAAAAGATTCGGGAAAGAGAGTTGCATCATCCTTCTTTTACATGTGGGAAAGTAATGCAGAGAGGGGTGTACCTTAGGTTTCACAAAAGTGGTAACTCTAATCCAGATTTCCGGTTAGAGCTCTGCCCACCAGACCTTTAATTAAGTTTTGGCCTAAATTTGAATCATTACTCTCTGATTGCATGAGCTTGGCAGCCATAAAGTTGCTATTCTGTCTCTGAAATGGTGAGAATGAAATGATAATATGAGATCTCAAAACCTGATGGTTTTTGAAGCATAAAAGGTTTCCATATGTGTGAGCTAGGAGTGAGCAGGCAACACAACTGGATCTTAAGGCCCAGATCAAAATCTCAAACATGGTTCCTATAATAAAATGCTCTTTTTCTCTGTTTTGGGAGAGGTAGTTACTGGAACGGTGAAATGTCAGGAGCATAAAACTCTAAAATCCTGTGTACTGGATAGTTCTCATGATAAATGATGCCTCAGGGTAGAAATGCAAATAAAGAGATACTTGAAGTACAGTTGCTTGTGGATTAGAAATTCAAGACCTGCCTCTCAGCTCTGTTACGCTGGAGTAAGCTGATATGACACACAATTAAAATCAATAGAATTGTGCAGGGGTAGAACTGGTGTGTATAGGAGTGGAGAAGCAGTGCCTTGCCTTCTTAGGAGGGCTGCAGGTTGCTAAAGTAAGTCCACGTGCCATAAAACGCTGATGTTTTTAAATCAGGTGCCCACTAAAGTGCCTGTACAGCCTCTTTTGTTCCCATTTACTTTAAAGGGGAATGAAAGTGCTCAGGAGACTACAGCAGAAGGCCTGATCTGTACCTATCCGCAGGCCTTACTGATGCCCAGCTTATGCTTAAGGGTCTGATCCTGCTCTCCCTATGTGCATTCCCAGAGGCATCAGTGTAACAACTATTGTGTGAAAGGGCTGCAGGATCAGCCCCCATCTCCTTCATTCTCTGGCTGCTAATTTTTAAAATATGCTGGAGGAAAAATAATGTGACTAATTAATTGTGCTTTTTTTCCTTGCAGCTCTTTAAATGTAAGGTCAGATTTCTAATGATGAGAATTTCCATTGAGAATTACTCATGAGAAACCCAACCAAACATTTTTCCTCCACTACAAGAAGCTCCTGTTAGAAGAAACATTAGAAACAATTAAAACATTTTAAAAGTTAATAAAGAGCGCTCTGAAGTGGGAAAAAGAAAGCCATGCTCAGCTATTGACATGTTCAGAAAGAATTGTTCTTATACTTTCTTCCAGGGAGTCTTTTAATATTAATGTAATTAAGAGCGGAATTTTGCACCAGTTTTTTTCTGGGAAGGTTGTTTCCTGAGATTTGTCTCTTTTATTTTACTTAGTTGGTTTAAGGAATTTATTGCCTCAAGGAAAGTGTTCATTTTGCAAGGGACAGTATCTTCATGCATTTTATCTTTCTTCCACCCAGATTTTCAAGCCAGGCAGCTCCAGAAGGAATGAAGCAAAGGGGAAGGGGAAGCGTGAGGGAAAAAAGCCAGACTGCAGGTTGCATTGCTGCTGCAGTAGACACCCCCCCCCCCCCCCCCCCCCCCCCCCCCGGGCCCCGG
>JAAGAY010137090.1:0-28651 GCA_011801015.1 Ardeotis arabs | reverse complement strand
CCCCCCGGACCGGTCCCCGCTCCCCAGCCCCACAGGGGGGTCCCGGAGCCGCAGGGGGGCCCGGCGGGACGGAGCCCCGGGACCCAGCGCGGCGGGCGGAACCCCCGCAGACCCAGGACGGGCACCCCCCTGCCGAGCCGGGCCGAGTCACCCCCGCACCGCACCGCACGCCCGGCGCAGCCCCAGGGCTACCGGTTCGAGCCCTGCCGCTGCCGCCAGGCCCCGGTGGCGGGGGCAGCCCCACCGCGCCCCGCCGTCCCCCGCAAAGCCGAATCCCGCTGTGCCCGTCCCCCCGCGGCGCTCACCTCTCCGCGGCGGCGGGCGGGCGAGCGGAGCCGTCCGGTAGCGGGGAGCCAGCAGCGGTGATGTCAGGCCGCGGGCTCCGCCCTCCTGCCCATGTGCCCGCCGCGCCGCCCGGCACGGCATGGCCCGGCACGGCATGGCCCGGCACGGCGCGGCGCGGCACGGCTCCGCACAACCCGACATGGCACGGCATGGCATGGGCCGGCCCGGCCCGGCATGGCATGGTCCCACCCGGCCCGGGCACGGCCCAGCTCGGCACGGCACGCCATGGCCCGCACAACCCGGCACGCCTCGGCTCGGCCCGGCATGTCTCCGCACAACTCGGCACGGCTCGGCTCGGCCCGGCATGTCCCCGCACAACTCGGCACGGCTCGGCTCGGCCCGGCATGTCCCCGCACAACTCGGCATGGCCCCACACAGCCCGGCCCGGCCCGGCACCACCTGGCATGGCCTGGCCCGGCCCAGCCCAGCCCAGCCAGGCTCACTGCATGGCAGGACTGAGCGTGGGCCAGCACGGCTTGGCACTAACCTGGCCCAACTTGGCACAGCACAGCCGGGCTGACCACATGGCCCAGCCCTGGCCCGCCCGGGTGGCAGTGCCACGCCGAGGTTAAACGCACAGGGACGGGACGGCACCGCCGCCGGGGCTGCAGCGGACACGGGGTCCATTACAGCCAGCAGCCGCAGGCAGACCTTAATTCTCTGTTTATAATCGCGTCTCCGAGCCACCCGGTGTTTCATTTTAATGGGAGGGTGCGGCTTAGCGCGCCTCTCCCTGTGCTATCAGGGGCTGCGCACTTGCTCCTAAAAGCCGTGCCACGGGGTGTGGAGCAGATAATGGCTCTCACCCCCGCGCCGGGAAAGAGCTGTCCCGTTCCAACCACTCCTCACAGCCACGCAGCCCCGTCCCCGTACGCCGGCAGTAGTGTGCTGCTCGGCTGCGGAGAGCTGCCGCTAAAAGTAGCGTCTTCAGGCAAAAACACTGGGTCAAACCCACAGGGATTTAAAAAAAAATCCCTAAACCCCTCTGGAGCTTTGGTTCACTCACTCAGTAGAGGAGAGGAGCATGGACGGGAGGGATTCAGAGGGTTTGTCCCATCCGTCCCTGGACCGTGGTGTAGCTGGGGAGATGCTGGTGCGATCCGTTTTGGAAGCCTGTGCAGCGCCTCTGAACCCAGCCTGACATCCTTCACTGCCTCTGCAGTTAGGAAGGTTTTCCTGATCTTTCCTGACTGCCATCCGCTCTGTGCCCACCTTGCACAGGGGTTCTGTGTTCCTGGGATGAAACGAACCCCACTTCTTTCCCCTCTCCCAAGCAGGCTGTGGTTTAACCATCTCGGCCCATTCTCACTGCTGTCCTCCACAAGTGTCCCCCCTCTCCTGCCTCTATGCTGCCCACAAACAGGGCCAGCTGCCAGCCAGGGCCGTCCCGGCTCGCGGGGGGTACCCACCACCTCTTGCATCCATGGGGTGAGGTACAGAAGCTGTGTCGAAGATGTGGGGTTGCTGGAGAAAGCTTGCATTGGTGGCTCCTGGCACCAGGACCTTGGGTAAGAGAAAACTTCAGAGGCTGAGGGCATTCAAGCTGCAGACTTGGAGATGCTGCGAGTGCTCTGGGTGCTGAGCAATATTGGAGAGGCGAGAAAACCTACTGGCATGGTTAGAGGGAGGATCGTTGGGATATCTGTACTTCATCACACCTCCATGAAGTCCATCTGTGGCTGAATGCAGCCAAGAGACCCAGATGACTCCTCACCTCCTTCTTTTCCCTGTTGTGGCCCCAGCCTCCTCACGCATGTCTTAGTGGTACTGAATTTGTGCGCCACGATCAGCCCTGCTTGGAGACTGGAGGAAAGAAACCGTTGAACTCGCCTGCGCTTTCCGTGTCTTGTTACCTGCACTCCCACATTGTGTAAAGGGCAAATTTTGCCTTTTCATTTATTGATAGAACTTGCTGTCATTGCCTTGTTTGCCTTGGTCATTGCGATTCACTTTACATGAATCCTCTTTGATCTTTCGGATTTCTGTGAAGCCGCAGTTGCACCCTGCGGGTCTCCCTCCGTATGTTTCCCTTGTGCAGGGCAAGGCTGTTGTTACGGGTTTAAGATCATTTCCTTGGGGAATGACCAGCCCTCTGCGGTTCCTTTATCCCAAAGCACTGAAATCTACTTCTTTATTGAGATTTCACTTCCTTTTCACATAATTTTGAGTCCTGCAGCTCCATTTTCCCTACAGCCATCTCAGTCGGTAGCTCCCAGTCCTTGACTGGCTGTATTGGTTGCTCAAGAAATGCCCTTGGGAATCGTCTTTCTAATGAGGTGACCTGATGCGGGCCTGCAAGGCAGCTTCATTTCTCTTCTACCTGGAGATACCCAGTGTGCCGGGCTCGTGCTGGACTTGACTGGTGTTTGTGGGTTTATATGTTTTTTTTTTTTTTTTTCCCTTTCTCCTTGCTGGTCCGGTCCTGAGCAAGAATTTTCCCTGTGTCAGCTGGACCATTCTTCTCCCAGCGTTCATCTTTCCTGGCCCATCGCTCAGTGGTCCAGCAGCACCATCTGTGTTCCCGTGCCCAGCTGGCCGTGCCCCCGCCGTCCCCTCCTCCCCATGCTTCCCCTCTATGGGGCTGGGCAGTTGCTTTGGATCTGCTCAGGGCCCGGTCTGGCAGGCTCCGCTGGTGCCCATGTGCCAGCACAGCATGGCACGGGCGAGCAGATGAACCTCGGCAGCTCCTGGCTGCCGGGCCAGGGAGCCATGGGGAGCCCCCACCTCCCACGCTGTGTCTCAGGGGCTCTCGCTGGGATGTTCAAGCCATCTGAGGTGGCCATGCAGAGGGGTGCACTGGGCCAGCTCACCTCCTGTCCCAGCCCACCGCTGATGCAGCAGTGCTGGGCAGCAGTGGCTGCACCTGAGCAAATGCCATGACAAAAGCAAAGCTCGGGGACACTGTCTCAGCCTGCCACCCGCTCTGTCACAGCAAGGGAATGGCTCTGCTCTCCCATAAAATCCAGAAGCAGCAAGCGGCACTTACCGTTTGCAAACAAAACTGAGCTTGGCAGGATGGTCAGTAAATGTAGCTGCTCCTCTGGCCTTTCCAGAGCTGTGTTTTGGGCTGGAATCTGCTTTCTTGGGGCCCGATGATACAGTTTGGCTTGGGGAACTGGGTTTTAAGCACCACAGGAGCGTCAGGCAGGTTCACTGGGATGGTGCTTCGGAGCAGAGAAGCTGGAAAGCTGCATGTCCAATGCAGGGGAGGTGAAATTGATAATGGGTGGTTAATTATTGCCAGCAAGCCGAGGCCTGAAATGAATTCAATGTGCTTGTGAAACAGCATGCGTAAGGGGAGTGAGCCAGGGGCTGCAGAAATGGGAGCGGGGTGAGCTGCAATGGCTGTGCGAAGCTGGAGGTGGGCAAACAGCATCTTCTTTGGGTGAAGAAGTGGTTTGGGACAGAGCTGGCTGTATCCTGGTTGAGTGTGGGTGGCTGCACAGTCGTGCCAGATGCTTCCAGCCTGAGCATCCTCCTGAGCACCCTGGCAGCACGGACGTGCTGCCAGGGTGCTCAGGAGGATGCTCAGGCTGGAGGTGTCCATACAGAACTTATACATACCCAGGGTACCTCAGATTCAGGGAGGCTGGTTGGAAAGCATGGTTAACATGGTGCTACCAGAAAATGGCTTCCTTCCCCTAATCGGCTCCTGGCAGGTTATCGCTTTTGCAACTGCCTGGCTTTTCGGAGAAAAATGTCATTTATCAGCTCTTCACGCAGGAGACTCGGTAGAGGTGCTCCACGCTGCTATGTTCATCCCTGCCTGTCATGCAGGCGCCATCTAGTAGGAAAAGGAGAAAAAGACAAAAAATGAAAGAGTGGATGTTGAAATGCAGTTCTATTTAACACAAAGCTGCTCTGGGGCATGGCTCTAGTGCTGAGCCCGGTGGTTTGTGAACTCACCCCAAATCAGAGCATGGCTGGTCTGGGATGAGTCCTGATTTACTGGATATAAAAATAAACTTTGACATAAAGGATCATTTCTAGGCGGCTCTTTGATAACATTGTCAGGGCTGGATTGAATTAATTAGCTGTGTGGGTTAATTGCAGTACACTGGCTTTGGCTGCTGCTGTCAGCTCCAGTGGCTGGCAGACCCTCCTGTTTCCAGTACCGAGGTCGTCCTGTAAGCCTGAGGCTTTACTTACAGCTAAAAACCTCTCTCTGCCCTCCGTACATGTGTGATTTCCCGTTGTGAGGGCATCCGCTTTGGTCACATCGCATGATTTTACCACAAATCCTGTACTGCTGTCATCATCTCCTAAGAGTCACATGGATTCTCAGTGTGATTTCCCAGCCCTAGGGGTTTGCTGGACAAAGCCTCCCAAAAATCAAACCCTTCCAGGGCAAAAGAAAAAAGACCTATAACATTAATTTGCTTTAAACAAACAAACAAAATCATTATTTTTTTTACCAATCCTATGATTTTTACACAGCTTGGCTTGCCCTTTCCAGTGCGGGGAGGTGATAATGCTGGGTGTCTGTTATCTGCAGCACACTAATTCCTGCTGGCAGGCGATCTGTCCTCTGCCACGGACACATGGATGCACATCCCCACGCAGCAGGTCCCTGCGATACATGTGTGACGTGGCAAGTCCTGCTTGGGGCACATCTCCCTGTGGCCTTTCCTCTTCATTTTCCCCAAAATATCAAGAACCAGGGATGCTGCAGCGTGAGGGATGTTGCCCAAGTGCTGAGGTCCGGTGGCTTCACCCTGCCGGGGCTGCACAGGCATGTTGCACTTTGCCCAGAGCAGAACCTTAATTCATCTTCACTTTCATAGATAAAAGCCTGAGTTTAATTAAAGAAGAGAATAGAAACCACTTTGATTTCCAGAACACCAGAAACTCCTAATTATCACAGCTCCCACAAGCGCTGCTATAATTAAGGGGCTATCGCTGCTTCCACTGCAGACCCAGTTTTTGCATGGATTTACAAACAGCATCTACATTTTTTTGCTTTTGGTGAAATACAGTGACTTTGGGCATGGATTCTGGCTGCAGGTGCATCACTGTAAATCAGCCACAGCACTGCCGAAACAGCATCTAATTCCCCCATGGATTTCTTATTAAAAATCTGGAGTCTCCAATGGCAGCATGCTGCAGACAGCGTCTGCTCTCCAATTATACTCTGATTATACAAAATAATAAAATTGGGGGCCTTTTTTCTTTGCCTTCTGGTCTTTCCATCTTTGAAATACACTTGGGGGCTGCTTCCAGCTTTTTATCATAACCAGAGAGACTAAGCTTTTATTAGTATTTAAAAAAGATGGTGGAAACTGAATTTCTCACCTGATCACTGGTCCTCTGGTTCCCATAAGCTTTCCAGAAGCACTGAAAGCATTGTGACGACACTGATGGTGAAATAGCCAGGCTTTGCTACTGCATAAAGGCAGCAAAACACCCGCAGTGCAATAACTGAGCAAATCCTGCAGGAGCATCTTCCCCACAAATGCCAGGTCTGGTGGCCACTGGATGGGGCAGGGTGCTCCCAGCTGCCTTTTACTTGGAGAAGTGGTGGATCAAGATGTGGCTGGCAATATACATTGTGATGTATATAAGTGATGTATATTTGGCCTTTGGCTGCTACAGCTTTCATGACTTTCTCCCTTTACAAGTGTAAAGGGAGAAAGTCATGAAAGCTGTAGCTCCCTTTACAAGTCTCCTCACTCTGCTCCCTGAGTGCTTCACAGCTGTGGACAAAACCATCCCAAAATTTCTCCTTCCTGCTGACAGCTGCTTTCTCTCCCTGTTAAGTGCCCCCAATTCTCCTCAGGTCCCCCCAGCCTGACCAGGGGTAGGGTCTAGCTGCAGCAACCCAGGTGGTACTTCAGAGTTGGTGCATGGCTTGTAGGAGGGACAAGTTTGGACCTGAAATGGGGCAGCGGACTGTGTTTGTGTGTCTGGAGTGCTGGGTATCCTAGGCAAGGCTCTGTGACAGGGTTTATTAAGAAAAAAACATATTCTGCATAGCTTGGAACTACCCTGCGGTTCCGTTGCAGGAATTGCCATGCATTGAATGTTGGACCTGAAACCTGACTTGAAACCAGGAGTCTGACTTGGTGTGAGCTCCCCTGGTGCTTGTAAGCCATGTTTAACACCATGCTGTGCACGAAAAACTTCCTTTTATCCCTCTAGAAAGGCTAAAGACATAAAGGCTGGGTTTTGAAGGGACACTTTAAAGAGCAGAGGGATGCTCCTTTTCCTCTAACCCAGTGCTGGCTGGTGAAGGTGGAAAGCCTACCCCAGCCTCACTGCCCCACGGCTCCGGGTTTCCTCCCTTCCCACAGGGAGCATGAACCCCTTGATATCAAGGCCAGGCAGCCGGCCAGCAGAAAATAAATTCCCCCTCCCAGTAGTGCTGGTTTAGTAGCCATTGCTAAGTGTTTTTTTTGTTCAGGCAACGCAGGCATGCCTCAGGATCGGAGCGCGCCGTGGCTCTGCTCTCACCCAGTTGTCTCTGCTGGAAGATGGTTTCGTAAAGCAAAATGTCACAAGTTGAAAAAAGAAAAAAAAAAAAAAGGAAAGTGAAAGGAACAAATGCAAAATTTGTCTGTATTAGCAATGCAGAGAAGCATAGGAAGTTAAGAAGATCACAGACAATTGAATTTAATTGAAAAAGAAGATTAAATAAAATGAGACTTGAATATCTTGAATATGAAGAGCTAATTTGAATTAAAGAAACAAGCAGATCGCCTGAAGAAAAGAGTTAGATTAAAATTATTTTATTTTGCATCTGGGTTTCAGTTCTGTTTATATCATGACAGCTTTAAAAAAAAAACCCAACAACCACCACCCTAAAGTGGTTTCACACTTCAAATTATAAATTTTTTTTGGAGATGGTCACAGTAAGTACACAGGAAAATGGGTCTCTCACCTGATCTCATGGGCTTAGGGGAGATGTGAACAGTGTATGGTAAACTGGAGGGCTTGTCCCAAGGCTTACGGCTTCCCAGCATCATCTTGGTGAGGTCTGCAGCTCCCACCTTACAGAGAGGGGAGGAAAACGCAAACCCTGTGTGCAAATCAGGGAGTTAGTGACAAGCAGGCTCTCACCCCTGGAAGGAAAGAGAGTGGGAACATCTCCAGGACTGTAAAAGCCCGGTGCAAACGGCTCTGAGCAGAAGCCACAGGGACAGGCAGCACTGGCAGCTCATGCATGGTGGCCATGGTTGGGCTCTGCTTCTGCACCACCTTTTGAAAGCAAAATGGGTAAGAAAAAAATTTTAGGGAAAACAAAGAGTCTGTATTCACAGCACAAGCAGGAAAATTATATACAGGCAAGTGGCACAAATGGGAAGAATAAGAGCTTAATTTAAAGTATTTTTTTTAGAGTTCGAGACATCTTTATTCCAAGGGAGATCTCCTGAAGATGGCAAAATGCTTTAGCGCATCCCTCTCCAGCTTGCTTAATTTCCACCTGACTGCTGCACCCTCAGCCTGTCCAGCCACCGACATCCTCCTCCCCACCCAACAGTCCTGTCAGCTGCACATCCCCCTGCTTCCCATGGGTAGGCAGGATCCAGCCTCCACAGGACGGACCCGGCCAGGAGCCTGCATGATGCCATCGGTCAGCTATTGTGCCGGGAGGAGCCAAGCACACTGGGCACCGTGGCCGAGCCAGCAAAGGTCTCTTCCAAGTCACCCCGCAGGACACCTGGCCGGGAAGAGAGCCATGGGCGTGCGAGCCAGCACGACTCACTACAGACCTGTGCTGTGCCCTGCAGCAAACGAGCCAAGGGGCTTTCAGGGAGCCCTTGTGCCAGGGAGGGCGTGAGTTTGTTGTCCCTTTTCCAGACGATAATTTTGAAATTTTGTCATCACTTGACAATTTATAGAAATAGGAATAAACACAGCGGTGGTGCTTATTTGTACTGGCTCTCACTGCCAGACTAGGGCTGACCTAAACATGCTTTTGATGTGTTTAAAGTGTACAGTGGTAGCTTGCCACCGTCTTTAACTGCTGCACACCTGCACTCGGCACATGTGTGAGCCGATCACAGTGTATCTATTGCCTGCCCCTCCTCACCCAGCCTTGCCACATGCTTCATCCCCAGCCTCCCCTCATCTCCTCTGGTCCCTGCATGACCAGCATCCACTCCATCCCTCTCCCATTCTGAGAAAACCCAGACAGGGATGTATTTCCTCCAGCGCTCCATGCGAGAATGTGAGCGTGGCAGTGCACTTCTCATAAGCTGGTCTGGTAGCGCATCCCCGCGCAGGGCGATAACTTGCCCCACATTCCAGAGATTATCATCTGCCCCGATATTGCATGAGGATCTCATTTCTGAGCAAAATCCAGCTGTGATTTCATTAAGGATGCTCTTGCTCCTTGTGCTCAATATTTAATTTAACACCAGTGTGTGTGTTGAGTTCAGGGTGTTGATTAACCATGACTCCAAGATAGAGGGAAATTACTAATATGGGAAAGCACAGTCAGTATTTCATGGCAAAGAGTAATTGAGCTAACAGTTGACATATGGAGTTGTGTGGGCAAACTAATTAAATTTTACATCTTCCCAAGCATTTGTGAGTTTTATAAGCATTTGATTTATATATTAATTAAACCTCAGAGTGAAATAAAGAGGACATAACTATTTATACTGCAAATGTGTCCATCAAAAGGAAGGGCTTTAATGTATTTTCAAGCAGATACCAAAGTACCTCTGTGAGTCTCTGGCTCAGCTCAGCGATAGCAGAGCAGACCGGGACCATGAGGCTGGTCCTGTACCGGCATGAGGTGCTGAGCACCCAGCTCTCGGCACACTGCTGCACACCCCTTCATCCCCTCCAGTGCCTGTTCCTCCTCTTCACCAGCAGGAGCGAGCTCTGTGCTCCCCAGCAGGTTGATATCTCCCTGGTGGGCTGCAAAGCCCAAGTCTCCCACTGATCTGGGTGCCTTACAAGTAGCTGATGAGAAAGCTAATGTGCGACTTAAATGTTTATCCAACTCATTAGCAAGGCACTAGAGTTGGTTATGGCGTGTCCTGGGATGACCTGGCTGAGGATTTCTGGAGTTATTTGCTTGATTTAATCTCCAAAGGGAACTTGCATTATGTATTTGCAGCTAGACAGAGGGACGATCAGAGCATTTACGGTGGTCGGCATCATTTTCAACCTGGCTGATGCTCTGATGGAGGGGAGTTTCTGAAATTATGGAATCAGTCCTGCTCCTTGGGGTTTGTGCTCTGGGATCTCAGGCAAGGGGATATTTCTGCAGCTGGAGAAGATGGTATTTGGGTATGGTGACAGTGAGATGTCCTAAAGTGCCCAGCCCTGGCCCTGATTTTTCCTTTAGGCTGTTGGTGCACTCCCCACCACTGACACATCTCTCGGGGATGTTTGGGTGAGGCCAGAGGTGGCTGCTGGAGGTACAGAGGTGGTCAGGAGTTTTTGGCTACTCTGGGATGAGTTGGAAGCCATTTCAGAGCAGAAGCACTGATTTTTGTTCCAGGGCTGAGTGCTCTGGCTGCTCCTGCCCAGGGTGGTCTTGCTTACTGCTCCAGCAAGCATCCTTGCTGCTCCCTGGGGCTGTTCCTGCCAATTCACAAAACTGCCCCTTATTGCACTGTACAGTTTATTCCCAGTGGTTATGATGCCTGTAAAGCCCTCTGATTCCACAATAATAATAAAAAACAAACCAGGGAAATGTTTCTATTCTGCTCTGCAGTGATACCCTGCCAGGAGCACAGGCAATGAGGCTGTGTTATAGTACTCACATCCATCTCTGTATCCTGGCTCTGGCATCCTGGGGATGCTAAAAAAATGAATCTACCCTTTACACTCCTGTCATGGTTTAGCCCCACTCAACAGCTAAAATACCACACAGTTGCTCACTCACTGCATCCTCACCCACCCCTGCAGTGGGACAGGGAGCATAATCAGGAAAGAAAGGCAAAGCTCCTCAGTTGGGATAAAAAACAGTTTAAGAGAACAGAGAAAAAGAAAACAGAGATGGGAACAAATTAAAGAAAACCAAAACAATAGCAAAAAATACTGAAGCACATTACTTACAGTACAACAGCTCAGGGTGGATCCTGATGCCCAGCTCCCTCCCAAGTAGCAAAACCTGCCCCTCACCCCCATCCCCACTTTATGTGGAACAGCCCTGGGGCTGATTTGGGGAAGCTGTCCCAGTTGTTGGCTAATCAGTAACCTATCCCAGCTGTGTCCCCAGCCACAGGTGCCACCAGCTCCAGCTTCTCTCCCAGCTCAATGAAAATTAACTGTAGCCTAGCCAGGACCAGGACAATTCCTTATTATTATTGATGGGTTATTTTTGCCTCTTTTGAATGGAGAAGCAGGAGCTGTTTATGTCAGCAGTGGCCCTGGATTCAGAAGACATTAGATTTTGTTAGGAAAGTGAAATTACAGCTAAAACATGAGTATTATAAGTCGCTTAAATTTTGTAAACTATTCATAGCAGGTACACAGCTGATATTGAAATCTATCAATACTCTGAAATAGATGGTAGCTATATCTTAAGAGTCACTCTGTGCGCCACCTCGCCATCCCACCTGGGCTCCATCAATCTTGCGGTGGCCAATGATTCCTGTTTGTGGTGTCAGTGATAAATATCTTGACCCACTGGAGAGGAGGGATTACAAAAGCTCAGTGTTTGTGTGCAGTGTAAGTTAGAGGTTGTAGGGGCAGAAGCTACGAGAATCAGGTTGGAATTAAACTGGGAGGGAAAAGAGGGGCTGGTTCTCAGTGTCAACTGGTTTTAAGATTCAGTGCTTTGCAGAACATCCTTCGCAGAAACCTTGGGTGATGTGAGATGCCTATGGTGCATATGCTCCATGTCATACGGCACGGGGTGAATTGTGGTGCCTCCTGCAATACTGCGTGTTGAGCTGGTCCTCAGCTCATTGCGTACTCAAGTGATCTCTCAAACCCTGAAAAAATGGAGTTCACTCCAGAACATTTCATGTGGGCACACCCTGCCCTGGCTCTGAAGCAAACACCTGCTGAAACCTGTTCCCGTCCACCTGGATGTAACTGAGAGGTATTCATTGTGCAGGGACAACCTTACGGGAAATGGAAGCTACCTGGGAGCTCACTGCCAGGGCTCTGAAACTCAGGTTTTGCTAAACATACATGCTTGTGTTTGGAGGAGATCAGGGGCTAATCCACCACCAGTGATGAAGCATCCATAATTAAATGGTTGACAGCATCTGTAGCAGGACTCTGGGTATTGAGAATCCCTGGAAAACCTTGGGACGAGCACGGTCTCAGTAAGGATAACGTCATCCGTGGTCAAACAGACCAGCATCACTTTACCACACGGGATCTCAAGAACATTCGGTGACAAACACACCAACACTTCTTTCCCCCAGTTCGACCTGACTGTTAATACCCCAGGAACAACTCATACCTCTCTACACAGCACTACATTTCACTGGTATTTTCGTTATAATTTTAGAGTACAGCGTGCCATCAATTTGTGCATTCGTCTACAAATCAGTGTAGCTGATACAGTGCGTGGCATCTTGTGTTCAGTGGGCTCTTGCTGTTTTGCTAGTGGTACCAATACATTAAACCTAGGAATGTAAGCAGCACAATGAATTTTAATTTCATATAATAACGGGACCTGCAGATCTCCTCTCTGCATGGTATTAAAATGGAGCATTAGAATTGGGTGCTTAGGAAACAGCCACATGCTGGGTGATGGAGAGGCAGAGCTGGCAGATCACCTTGAAGCAGATCTAATTTGATGCTGATGGAGTATCAGAAATCATCTGAAGTGGTCCTGTGGTCGATGGGGGCTTTTGTGTAATGTCACAGGTGGAATCAATGACGAACCTGGGGGACTAAATAGATGAAGCAATGTAAAATTTAAGCAGCCTCTGTCCTCTGCTGCCACTGATTTTGAGCGGGCATATGCAAGACTGCTCTTAGATGCCCTCCATAAGTGTCCTTTGTCCTGATGGAGCGGGTACCCAGGACAATGCTCCAGCAGTCCCAGAGCGGGGGCTCTGCAGCCTCAGCTGCATCCCAGGTGGAGATGTGGGTCCTGGGCCGGCTCCGCTCCTCAGCATCCCTCAGCCCCCAGTGGCATTGCTTGCCTTTCCCTGCATAGTCCCTCTGCCCCTAGCTGATTTCAGAGAAATGGGTACTGGAAGAGATCCGTTGCTCCAAAATAACAGATAAATAGGAAGTGAAAGGTCTACTCTATAGGCTTCCTATAGAGTAGTTTTGTCCACAGCAGCAGAAAATGTAAGGGACAAAAGACTCATGTGATGAAGCCGCTGATCAGCTCTAGGTAGCATGGCCATGGCCTTGGGCAACCTTCTGGTTTCTGTTTCCTCTCTGGTTTTTGCAAACTGGCCTGTCAGACCTCGCTGACCAAGAAGACCCATGTGCAATTTTAAAGATGCCGTTAGCTGCGCCCTATTCCTCCCTGCCCTAATGTGAAATCTGTCATTGCACTCTATCAATGTGCCTTTCCGCCCAGATCATATATGAGCTCCAGATTGCTATTGATAGGCTGGATAGCCATGACAATCTTTAGGAAATTTGTGATCTGGTCCTGGCACATTTGATGGATAACACTCGAAATACAAATGTCAAAACGCATTTAGTTTTTTTCCCTTTTCTAACTCACCCTGGAGAAAATGCAAACGCTTTTTGACAGAATCAGTTCAGGAGCCTCCTCTAAGCCAGGCCCTGAGTGTTAGGAGAATCTGCCTCTTAAAGCCATATAGATCCATCGCTGTTGTATAAAAAAATACTCTTCACCCTGAGGCAGAATTACTTAAGAAAATCCTGACTTGATTAGACACCACTCTCTTCTGAGGAAAAAGTAGGTATACTGTTAAAGGATAACTGAGATGCTGCATAAACTGGCAGTATTTAAATGACTTGACATCGCAGTTCTGAAATGTCAGTTTGGCACGAGGGCACAGGGAAGGACTTGAATATTTTCTGGGTACCGCTGTGCAGCTATGCTGTAGCCTGAACTCATTCTTCTGGAAGCAGAAGGTGCTGGGACTGCTCTCAACCTGCTGACATGGGGTATATTTAGGCTGTCGGTTGGTAAAATTCATAAACACAGGCTCGAACAATTGATAACAATTAATAAATAAATTGATAAAAAATTATGCATGTGCTTTAGCATGCAAGAAGTCCTTTTGCCTTAAATCAACATAATGATGTCAGTTAAATAATTATTTTACTTGTAGTGCCAAAGAGCCTGGCCCCACCATCCTGTTTGACGATGCACAAATTAAACACAAAGCCAGCATCTGCCCCTAGAAGTGGACAGGGTGAGTGGAATGGATTACCCACACCTGTCTGCACTAGTCAGCAATAAATAGTTAAGCATATTTAATTTTATTAAGTCAATAGATTTAAGCATAGCCTTAAACACCGAGCCCCGTCAGGGCCTTAATTAAGAGTGTTACTGAACTGTAGGGCCTGCCAGCAGTGGTAAGTTGAGAATATTATATGTAAATATAATCAGGTTTGAGCCTAAATCAGAATATTTTTGAGGTCAAGATATATACTCCATGCGTGTGTATAATTATAATTACAGATCAATTGTGTAGAACCCTTCAGACTTCAACCTTTAACTGTACCAGGCAAAGGCTGGGCCTATAGCAAGTGAATAACCACAGCCCTCGCTGGCTTGTGTAGGTTTTGGGGGTGCGGCATGAGTATTTTGTGTTAGATGGGATCTCAGGTCCAACCAGCTTTGATAGCTCTTGAGAATATGTGTGATTAACCAGCCCAGCCACAATATGTCACCAGCACTCCACACAAGCAGCTCTGCAACTGCCGGAGAACCAGGCCTCTGTGCCGGCAAAGAGGGAAAGCATCATCCCGCAGCCAGGAGAGGGAAAAGGAGGATCAAAAGATAGGGAAGAGACTTGACAGGAAGATGATAAGGGAGGAAATAGAGATTCCTGGAAAAATGATCGCAGAGCCGGTGAGGTTAGTGGCAGGTCAGGTAGGACCTGCCCTGCTTGCTCATGGAGCTGCATGGGCACAAGGAGAGGAGCCGTCCCGGTCCCTCGGGTGTCCTGGCACCCCAGCGCTGGGCTTTGCAGGCTGTGACTGAAAAGCACTTGTTTCTTCATCTTGGCTTTCAATTTTAAAGGATTGTTTCTCCTCCTGATAGCTCGTCTGAAGCCTCACCTGCTCAGAACTGAAACTACTCAGTACACTGATGAATTCCCCTTCCCAACACTAGATCAAGCAAAGAGTCCAAGCAGATAGCAGGGTCAGTGCACATGCTGCCTGTATGGGATGCTGCATGTGAGAACGGGCTGAGCTTCTCTGAGTCCTCTCCTTGGAGGTCCAGGGGTTCCCAATGTCTGTGGAAACCACTCGGTCAGGTTGCTGCGTGTGGATTTAGCTGACTCTTTTCCTCTCCCCTCCTCTCCCCTCCCATGGCTGCAGGGACAGTGGTTGAAAGCTGTGCTCAGCAGCGAGCAGTGGGTATTTACCAACAGGAATGCTTTGTCAGAAATAAAACCCATGGAAATAACGGAGCCTTGGCAGCGACATGCAAGTGTAAAGAAAACGCATCCCAGTGCAACAAACAGGGAGCTCTGACAGAGCACGACCTTTGTCGGGGGCTAGAAATTGTTCCTGGAAGAGCTTGCTCCCAAGGATTAGGAAACGTGGGCAGCCCATGAACCTGTGCTGTCTGGGATGTCCACGGCTGAGCATCATGAGCATGGAGCAGCTGAAGCCACTCTTACAGCTCTTGGCTGCCTGCGCCAACTCTCGCGGCACTGATGGGGATCAGGGGATTCCCAGGGTCCTGATGGGTTTGGGAGGGATGGGACACCATGCAGCCCTTTGCAGCCCTGCAGTGCCCTGGCAGAGCCAGTGGGTCACGTCACTGCTCAGCCAAGCAGCAGGGAGTCGGTCAGTCTTTCTGCGGACATATGGAGCTCCGGGAAGCCCAGCTCTGCAGGTTTGTACGCCCACATTGTACATGCTGGTACCACTGGAAACACAACTGGGGTGATTACCAGCCATTTTTGGGGATTTAAGCAGGCATGACCTATTGAGAAACAGAAAAGAGGACACATTTCTTCATGGATTTGCTGTCTTGGTGCTATCGGGAGAGTTAGAGATCTTTAATTCCCAATTTATAGGATATAATATACAGTTCACCTATAGATGTGCATCAGTGTGTTCAAAATATACCATCTTGTGTCTTCATATCAGGAGCAAAGCTGAGGGCAGGGAGGGGGAAACCATTTCTGGCAGACACTTAAAACCTTACATTAGCTTGCCTGGCACTCTATGGATTTGGGGACACTGAGGAAATGGAGCGTGATTTGGTGAGAACTGTGACGTTGAGGTACAGCACACGGCGCAGGGAGGTCTCGCGGGGCAGCGGGAACCTGGGCAGCAGACCCCAGGAGGGGTGCAGTTCCCCTGGGCAATCCCCAAGAGGCCGGGCAGCGGGGCTCTGACTCTGCAGAGACACTGGTTGCATGTGATTCCCGGAAGGAAGGAAGTTGCTTTCATGGTGTCCAGGTGGATGCCCCGGTTTCGCAGTTTCCGAACTATTTTTAGCTGTGTGCACTCATCCTGACACCCAGACCTCCAGGCTGCCTGCACAGTGCCAGGCTTGGTTGGTGTGAGTGTGCTGGGGTGTCTGACGCGAGCTTGGGAGGCTCTGTGCTGCCAGAGTAAGGACATCGGCCCCGGAGCAAAGCTGGCTTCTGGTTCATGCTGCCGGAGAGGTAAAACCAGAGGTTTATGCAACAGTGTGTGCGGCACGCCCTGGGCCAATTAACTTGGAAAAGGATTACTGGTGTGACACTGGGATGCAGCTGTGACAAGTTCAACCTCTGATGGCCACTGCGTAAAGTAGTGCTGATGCTAATATGCAAAGCCATCCCAAATTGTCAATGAGATAACAAAACCAGGAGGAGGAACTATGTACCAGTGATTAAAACATTTAAGTCAGCATTGTTTTAAGGCCAACATCTCTTACGGGAAATGGGGAGAAGGAGAGGAGGATGTGGGGCTGGGGTCCCTGCGGTGGCCCTGCCGTGGGCACTGGGGACGTGGGGTGGGAATGGTGGTGGTACAGGAGGCAGGGCTCCCTGGGCAGCCCACTATATCCTTTCAGCACCTTTGTTCTACGCATTTTACTGTTAATGGGGATGGGAGTTGAGGTGGGATTTCGTGGTGGCTCTGTGGGGCTCACGAATGGTGCTCCTGCAGCAACAAGCCCAGTCCGTCCCCGTGCGGGGCTGCATCACTGTGCCAGCTGCGATGCACAAGCAATTAAAACTGCTCAGTAATGCAGACGAACCGCTTGATACATTTTCCACCCTCGTCTTTTCCATTTTTATAACTGTTAAGCAGGCAAAAGCAGCTTTTGCAGAAGTCCTGACTGGGAGTTTGTAAAAGCCGTCCTGCCCACCCATCTGTCTAAATGTGTTTGTAGTGAAGTGCCGGCAGCGCTGGCAAACTCAGGAGGATGGGAATCCTGCAGGCATCTCCCCTAAATGACACATTCAAAGGCAGATCTACATACGCGCCACATTGGATAGCGTTTAGAGAGCACGTGTAAGATCCTGGTGAAGAGACTCACGTTTACTAATATTTTCCCTCTATCTATTCTGGGTTGATTTGTGTTATGGAAAAGGCAGAGATGACCGTGTTGCACAGTTTGATGAGATAACGGCAAAGGGAAACCAGATGAGTTCAGAGAGATGGAAGATGGGAGATGCTGAAGCAATTTCATAGCACAAAGTAGAATTTGCAGGGCATCATTCAAAATAATTGTGAAAAGTATAACTGAAATGATGGAAGCAGAACAAATCTGAAGGTCCTTTTTTTTGTGGCAAAACATTACTTTCAGCTAACATTGATTGGATTTGAAAGGGAATTTCAATGGAGTGAAGAATAAAAGAAATATGAACATTGTTTTCAGATTTCTCTATAACACAGAATGCTGTAGAAATTAGTCCATGTCCTGTTGTAAGTAATACAGACTGTGACATCTACAGTTAAGAATTCTAAAATTTTTCATAAGAGTATGGTTTTAATTTTATTATAACTTTATCAAAAATTAGCTCTTTGCATGCAAGTTTTTCAGCTTGTGGCTGGCACATACACATTTTATATTTGCTTGTATGTAGCAATGCAAATGAGTGGATTTGGACACAGTGGGGAGAGGTGTGGAGCCTGAAGAGCTGGGATGGGAGTTGGGGTATGAGGGAACTGAGATGGAGGTGGAGCAGAGACGGAGAAGGGAGGGCAGGAGTGAGACACAGCTCAGGTGGGGAAAATGGCACTGGATGGGGGGTAACAACAAAGAAAGCAGAAGTGGTGCCGGTCAGAGTGGAGGAGATGGTCCAAAAGCCTGGTAGAGAGTGCTCCTCCGAAGCCTGGGGAGCTGACCCTCGTTGGCCTTGGCTGGAGAGAGCAGAGAAACCCACCGAGAAAGCCTGTGTCTGTGCCTCTCTTGGGCTGGCTCTCCAGCAGAATGCACCACGTTCTGCTCAGCATCACCCAGAGTGGCAAAATCTGGGTTCTGAGCCTCAAATTTCCCCTTGTGCTGCCTGCACCTACCCTGGACTCTCCCATGCCCCATGGGGTGAGGACAGTTCCTCATCAGGGAGCATTAAAAATCATTTACTTTTAAAAATCAGAGCAAAAGACACACTGCTTCACTTCAAACTCATTTCCAGGGGCAAGGTCTCCAAAGGCCAGGGCAGAGATTCTCTGCCCAACGTAATTTGATTTCCTCCTACATTTCCATTATGCACTGCACTTCAGAGATGTCAACTTGCAAGTTTCTTTTACAGGACACCAGTCTCTGTTGGTGCTGTTTTTCCTGGTTTGGGGATGTGGGCTAGGCACCTGGAGGAGCTGGGGGGCCAGCCCTGGTTCCTCCCTGCCAGCTGCACGTCAGTGACTTTGGGGAGAGTCTCAGGCAGATGAGTGGGGTGATGGTGTTGGAACCCACCAGAGCAAGATTTGCTGGAGAGCTCATTTATTGTCACCTCCAGTTAATAACCCCAGCTGACCTCAGGGGGGCATTTTAAGGTTGCATTCATTAGTGTCTGTAAGAAATTAAGATGCTTCAGTGATACAGCTGTGGAAAAGTAGAGGATGAAATTTGTGCAGGATTTAGATGCACTGAGTAAGATGTGTTAGCTGATGAAGAACAGAAGCCTGTTTTCTGATGGATTTGTGTGGTTTTTTCCCCCTCCATCCACCTCCTCCCTCTGTGCTACCAATGCCACCCTGTGTGTGACACTCCTGGTGACTGGTTGGAAGTCAAGGACGGCTGGCCAGTGTTGCCAGAGATGGTGTAACCCTTGGGGAGACCATCTCCTCTCACCAGAGCACCAATTTATGCATCTCTGATTTTCATTGCTCTTGTAGGAACATAATTTTTTGAAGGACATTGTCTCACTTTGGTTGAAATTGTGGGTATGGGATGAGCACTGATGGAGAGACAACATAGAAAAGTGTCATCTTTTCTTCAGTAACCTGGCTAAAGATCGTCCTCACCACCAAGGAGTAAGCACCATCCTGTCCTGGGGGCCCCAGGGAAACCCCGTTGTCCTCAGGGAGTCCTGCATTTACTGCTTGCGCACAGGCAAGGATGGGAGAGTGTTACTTTGATGTATGTTTAACGTAAAATATACAACAAGGATAAGCAGAATATAAAGCATTTTTTAATGTTCTTTGTTACTTACATTTTTTTCTTCACATTTTTTTTCTCATTATTGCGATCATTTTGAGGTCAACTGATACTACAGTGCTGGTACCCATTCAACACAGTCATGTAGATGATTTTGGATTGGGCCAAATGACTTAAAATAATTTTACTCCTGATGTAAACAAGAGCAGAATATAGCTGTGAAAGTCTATAAATAGCAAGAGCTAGGTTCTGACTAAATCTGTAGGATTTTTTCTGGCATTCACCTTGCATAAATTAAGACATTTCCATAAATAAAGAGAGAACAATAAGCCTTAGAAAGGTTAGACTGTTTCCACTGGATTTTATGTCTGTTGAATAAATCCTCCCAAGTAATTCCATACTTTGTGCGGAGATAATTTTTTACAGTATAAATTCCATTAACACTCTCATGGCATATGTGCCATATATTAAAGTGAGCAGCCTCCTGCACTCTCAGTAAATCTCTGGCATCCATCCGTGTCTGCTTCCCAATTCCATCAGCATGGATCTGCTGGGGCAACATGGTGGTGAGAGGTCCTGCATGAAGCCTTGGGGCTGCGTTCAACTGCAAAACCAGCCTGCCCAGGCTTCATCCTTGGCTGTAGCGCGGTCCTTCCATGATAAAAGCTGATATACTTGCTGTGGTCCATGATGAAGATGCTGGACTTATTGCATTGACTTTTCCTTCTCTTCTCTTCTCTTCTCTTCTCTTCTCTTCTCTTCTCTTCTCTTCTCTTCTCTTCTCTTCTCTTCTCTTCTCTTCTCTTCTCTTCTCTTCTCTTCTCTTCTCTTCTCTTCTCTTCTCTTCTCTTCTCTTCTCTTCTCTTCTCTTCTCTTCTCTTCTCTCCTCTCCTCTCCTCTCCTCTCCTCTCCTCTCCTCTCCTCTCCTCTCCGCTCTTCATCCCACAGAGAAGTAGAACTGTTATAACGTTATTCATGAAACTGTGTGCTTCATGTGCCACGAGGGCTAGAGGGGAGATTTTAGAGCTGTGGATGTGACAGCAAAGTCGAGCAAGGCACTATGAGGCCACCCACACTGGCCAGTTTCCGGGCTGATGACCTCCGCCTCTTCTCTGGAGATGGGTTTTGCCAGCTGCTAAAGCTGTGAGCTCCATCCTCAGGCAGGCTGGGGTCCACCTCAGCAAAGTCCCCATCAGAATGGGAAGAGGGCCCTGAATGGCAGCCTTTAAAGCCTTGATTTAATAGATCTGCGAGGCAGATGGAGGATGAGCTGCATTGCATGGGCACCAGCTACGAGCCAGGGCTGATGGCAGGCTCATGAGCACTTCATCTCAGAAAGCTGCTGCATTGGAGGAGGCAAGGTGGATGGGTAAAATAAGTGTTTCCAATTTGAACTTTTTGGCATTGTGACCTCTAAACACCTGAAACTTGGGCAAACGTGTGTGGTTGAGCAACAGGTCATGTCTCTCTACTGCAAAGGTTTGCATGTCCAGCCATTTCTGTGGCACCAAGGTTCCAGTCATTCACGTCATGTCAGATGCCTCAGCCATTCCCCACTCACGGAGCATTTTCTGTGGAAATGTTGGAGTTTACACTAATAACCCAGTGTGCAAAGTATTGCTTTAGTTTCCAGATGTTCTAAATATCCTGAAATTTGGTAAAAGAAAATTATCCTCTTTATCCTAATCAAAAGTAATTAAAAGTACACTTAAATAGAGCACAAACTGTAATTAATTCCAAATGCTTTGCACGTATAAACAACATGAGTTGTTACTAACTCTTTGGTTCCAGAATCAACAGCAGAGCTCACGTTTTGCTGTCACAAGTGCTCTGCCAACACACAGTCAGAGACTGTGTGGCTGGAATACTTCAGCCTGATAATGATCTTCCTTGTGTCTGTGAACTTCAAAACTCCATAAAATAAGATAAAGTTTCATTGCTCACCACAACCGGTGCCATGATTTAGCGCTTTTAAAAACTGATTCACTTTGCACAGTGCAAAATGCCGCGTTTTCACTTACTGTGCCTTGCAGTCTTGGAGTTGCCTTTTACTCATTCACTTCACATAACAATATCCTTGCCATTTTTCCTTCCTTTGGACAGAGCTCTTGGCTTTCAGACAATTCCTGCGGACCCTGCAGCAGTTGTGTCACCATAAGATGTGTCACTCGTACTGGAAGCAGTCAGGTTTGAAAACCAGAGAACTGCCTGACTCGCGTCCTAGGTGGAGCAGACAGTGAGGGAGCAGACAGTGAGTGGGATGCAGACAGATTGTGTCTTTTAGCCTTAAGCAAGGTGTAATGCAGTTAAAATCAAGACTTAGATATGGGTCTTGATGATGCCAGTAATAACTACTTGTTTGGGACTCCTTGCAGAATGAATATCATCCTTTTCCTAGATGTTTCAATGTGAAGTTTGATAAGGAAGGAGCTGGCATTTTCTTTTTGGGGAAAAATTCAGATGAATTAGATTGTGAATTTCTTGGTGCAAGATCCACCTTTTGGTTCTGAGTTTGCAGAGCACTTTGCACAAGAGGACGCCAATGCATGACAAGCTTCCAGGCAGCTACCAAAACATACAATAGTCATGTAATAAAGAGATAAATGATAGCCAGCACACTTTTATTTTTGGCAAGAATCAATTGTGTCACACCAATATAATTTTCTCCTTTGTGTGTGTAGCAAAGCAGTAGGTGCCATATAGCTCAACTTTTAAAAAGCTTTTAACCATGTTACACATTATATTCTTGTAAGGGAACTAGGGAAGATAGTTCCTAACATTGTGAGAACATCCAAAACACTGTAGGATGGCTAAAAAATTGAGCTGGACAGGGAAGGTATCAGCTGGTCACTGCCAAAAGGGAAGGTGGGACTCTTCAGGGGTCTGGTACTATTCATGCCGCTGGTAAAGGCACCGATGACGGGCTAGGGAACACTTATTAAACTTAAAAGCAGGTGGTGACAGCTGGCAGGCTGAAGGAGAGGCTGGAAAGTCCGAATAACAGTGGCAAATCAAGGATCACATGGGAAGGAGACCAGAATGTCATTTAGCAGGGACAACTGGGAGGTGACGCATTCAGGGACGTACAGTGCGCAGACTGCTCTTTGGAGAAGGGTTTGTGAGAGACAGGGATCACAAACTGGATACCAGTTGACAGTGACGTGCTGTTATGAAATAGATGAATAGAAAGGTTTGAACAAAGACTCCTGTGCCCAGTCTTGAGCACTGCACATCAAAAAACGTGTAGACCATGGGAGAAAGTCCAGGGGAAGCAGGGGGAATGAACAGAGCTCTGGAAAAAAAAACAGTGACAAAGAAAGGTGGAATGGACTGAGCTTCTGAAGCACAGACTGACTGGGGAAACAAGGTAGCAGTTGCAAGTGCGTGAAAGGCTACCACCAAAAGGAAGGGAGTCACTGTCTCTCTCTGTCCATGATGGATAAGAGAAGATATTAGAGGCTTAAACTGCAGCAGAGAAATTAAGATCAGATGCTGGAAAATGTTTTGTGAATGGTAGAGATCATGGAGCATTGCAACAGGTTTCTTGGGGAGGTTGTGGAGCTTCCCTCCCTGGAGAGGTTTCCGTGTGTTAGACATTGATCGTGCCCAAAGGTAGAGAAGGCGGTGGAGTATCCACCTTCTAGAGATGCCATTGACCTGCTGCTGCTGTGAGTTACAAGAGGCTGGCCTTGCAATCAAGGTAGTGGCAAAAAAAGTTGATTCAGGTTTAGACGTCAGGCGTAACAGATTTATTTTGTGAACCTTTCCAGATAGGAAACAGTGTCTCAGAAGCTACCTGAACCTGGGAGTCTGCCTCCAAGGAGTCTTGTTTCTGTCTTCTAGGACTCCTTGCTTTTCAGAGAAATAGAGTCTGTTGTCACAGTCACTAGCACATTGAGGACCCATTCTCAGGACAGGATTTAGGGTGACACTTTAAATCAGATCCATAATAGTAAAGTTTGTATTGATGAAAATACACGGCCAGACATTTGTGATGTTACCTTTTCTGTCTTGCATGAACAAAACTCAATGGATTTAATATTTACTTCATCCACAGCTTTGCCTACGGAGCAGAGCTAAGAGAGTCAGCAGGCCTCAGCCCTACCCCATAGGGTGGACACTTCTGGCTTGCAGAAGTCCATTAACTCACACCAGGCTTTTCTTTCACACCGTGTAAGGCGTGGAGAATGGCTTGCAACCCTGCTGCCCTTGGAGGAAGGTGACCAGCCGTTCCTTCTGTCATTGCCTCTCCTTCTTCTGTGTCCCTGCAGTCTGCAATTGGCCCCACTTGCTTAGTGAGAGATGGCTGGAGGTGAGCACTTCGGGAGAGGTCTCCTCCTACTTCCACCTGTTTTTCATTCCTTGACTCACTGGCTTTAAGCCGTAAGCAGTGACGTGACAGCTGAGTCATGGACGCACCACCTGGATGCTGTCAGCATCAATATCTCTTATAAGGATCATAGAAGAACAAAATAGAGAAGACTGTTAGGGCTTCTCATTCATCTTCCTGCCAGCAGGGCACCGAGCCCTGCAGTGTGGTCTCTGGCTTTGCCCAACCATGCTCTCAAAATCCCCAGCAATGGGCTTCCACTGCTCGCCTCCAGAAACTGTCCCGCAATTTCATGAACATCATTACCAAGGACAGTGTTGCTTTTCTGTGGTTATTATCTAGCCTAACTTTTACCTATGTGAGCAAATAACTTCTTACTAATATCCACACTAGCAGTTTTATATTTTTCTCATGAAGAAATTCAGTAAATTTGCAAAATGGGAGATGAAGTGTTTTATTTAACAGTTTTAAGACTCCCTGCTGCATGCATTGTTGTACAGAGCAGATTAAAAAAATAGAGATGCAGTCCTATGCCCTGGAGAGCTTACACTTTTCATTTAAGCAAGATACAATGACTAAGAATGACAAGTAACAAGAAGGCAGGACAAGAGTCATACGAGAAAGGTCAGGATGTTTCTAAATAAAGCCCATTGTCAGGCTTTTAATTTGGCTTTATATTGAAGAGTCATCATAGATGGCTACATATTTTGGGACAATTTCCCCATATTTTAATCAAACATTTTTTTTTAATCTCACAAAGCCATCTTGCCTACTTTGGTTTGGTGCTTATTTAAAGCTTCATTTTAACAGAAATCCATGTTTTTCTCTCACAGTTACTCTTTCTCTCATGTTAACCAGGCTTTTTCAAAACCAGTTGTCACCGTTAGTCTGGTTATTGATTCCCTGAGTATCCCAGAGGTACGTGACCTCATCTGGCTGATCTATGCCATGGCGCTGGGACTGACTCTCCTTGACCTTTTTCTCCAGCTCTCTGTCTCCTCGCTAGCAACACCCCCACTCACCCTCACCCCAGAAGAGGCCAAACCTCTTCATCTGGCGCTGTTTGTCTGAACGTAACAAAGCAACTTGTCTCCACACAAACCTTACAGCTACCTCTGGTCAGCTGAATGACTCCTCTCTGCTGGGCACCAGTAAACCAGAGCAAAGCATCGCAGAGCTGGACCATCTACCCCACCTTGTCCACATGCCTTTCTCCAGCTCTTACCCCCTGCTCACTGTGCGTAAAGCCAGTTCCTGATGTCCTTAGCTTTGGGTCTCCAGTCCTCACATCTTCCTCTTCATGCTATGCGATTAACAGAGGAACACGTTTTATTTGAGGGGATGTAGGGTAGAAGTTTATCGTGGTAACTGAATGTTACTCCAACAGATGTCCATTTGATGCCATCTGTCACACCTGTGGGTTTGGCTATTATTTCTTACTGATTTTATTCTTGTCTTTGCCTTCAGGGGACAAATTCTCCCTGGTACCTGACTGCAGGTTTAGTAAACTCCCAGAGGGAAGCCCAAATGCACTTCAAAAGCACTTTTAACGTGTGTCTTTCATCCTGGTGAAACCAGCTGCCCATGCACATCAACTCCCTGCAGCAATTTTTCCCTTCACAGAGTAGAAATAATCAGCCTCATGGTTGGGTGTGGAAATTTTGTTAAATTAAGACAAGGGATCTGCATAAATGGACTGATTTTAGCGCTCTGATCTTCCAGCCTCCCCCTTCAAGTCATGACAGCTTGAGAGTTGAGTCCTGCTGGGCATTTCAGAGGGTTTGGAGGGGAGATGGGTGACTTCCAGCTGGAGAGGCTGCCAGGGGTTTGGTTTTATACAGACACACGTTGCTGAGCAGCTTGGCCAAGTGCACACATGGTAAATTCAGAAGGCTAGGGGAGGATCTCCTTCTGCTAGACTTCCAAATTCGGCTTACTCTTATGTTTACCATAAATGTGCTTAATTATTAGGTCATTATTTTGTATTTTGTGTGGAAGGAGCCTTAGCTCAATTAAAAAAGCAGATGCTGGGTTGTATAGCTAGTGCAGAGTTATTCCAGCAGTCACACTGGAAAAGCATTAGTTATCTAAGGAGACAAATTGAACAAGACAAATCTAGGGCCAACCTGTTTCTCCTCAAGCAGTTTGTAAACACACACTGAGAAGCAGAGAATTAGGAAAGGAGAGTTGAAATTGCTGTTGCTGTGACCCGAACGCCAGCCTTCAGCTGGTTAAGGGCAAGCAAACACGGCCTCTTGCTGCATTTTAATTGACTGTTTTTAAGCAAGACATCATTCAAACCCAATAGTTTGATGGGTGGTGGTGCTTGGATCTTGCCTTCTGTTAAGGACAGATTTGTTTCTCTCTAAACCTCCTTTAGCTCCAGCTGAAGACCTGCTCTGGGAACGGGGAGCTCCCAAGAAGCCGGAGCTCCTGTAGTGTTTCCTCCATCACCTCGGCTGCCAGGACCAGGTATCAGCTGCTGCTCCTGTACAGCTCCTAACAGCTTCTTGGGAAAATGAGCAGCCACGTATGTTTGGACTAGATATCTTCAGCACCAGCTTCAATCATCATCTGAGGTTTCTCTGTTCCCACAGAATTTATCTAAGCTTTGATAAATGAACTTCAGGGTGTGATCCTGCTCTGAGAGAAGACAAGGGCAAAATTCCCACTGAGTCAAAAGTGGGAAGCAAGGCTCAGTCACTCTAATTGATCTTTTCTGGAAAATATAAGTTGAGTTCTCCTGAATTTGGTGAACAGCACCTGTTTTGGGGATGCAAAGGCATTTGGCTTTCACTGATTCTCTCCACCCCTTTAGGTATTTCTCCAAGCAGCGCCCTGAGGGCAGGTCTGGGGTTTGTGAACTGCTCTTTTGTGGCTAAACCACAACACTGCTTTGCCAAAACCAGGACAAACAGCTAAACGTATTTGCCAAAACACTTCCTTGCAAAGAGAGAGCCAGCAGATTTTGTCTTCCATATACAGCAAGGGGATATGGTAAAGTGCAAATAGCAGCAGCACACCGTGATTGATACATACGACAAAGCCCATCCGACTGCGAGGTCTGTTGGGATTGTACGTGAAGTTCTCCTTGGGCAGGATCTGTAATAGATGCTGTGCCAGTACAGGGAGCCTGATTCTGGCTATATGGACCAAATTTTATGTCTTGCTACAACAGCACAATCTACTGTGGGCTATTGCAACTCTGCCTTACAGACAGTGAGACAAGAGCCAGCTCTTGTCCTTGTTCTATGTGATAAAATGCTTTTTCTGCTGTGCAGGACCCCAGGTACCCACTGGGTCCATCAAATGGGAGTGACCAGCATTGTGCTTTTAAGACCAGTACTGTCAGAAATCCCAGTTTAGGTCAAAACGAGGTGAACAGAATTTGTGGGGAATTATGGCAGTTAATACAATAAACCTAACAATTTCTAAACTTATCCCTCCATTAAGCAAAAATAATCAGTATCATTATCTTTTATATTTTGTGAATGGAAATAATATTGTACACATTCTGAACATTAACAGATTCAAATTTGCTTTCAGCAAGAAATGTGAACATTTTAGCGTAAGGACTATATATTATGTTTTACTAGCTGTTGAATACACGGAGTTTCAGATAGTTAATTCTGCCAATGAGAAATATCTGTGAGTCTTGTGATGTGAGAAAGGCAATGAATGAAGCACTTCAGAGGAACAGAAGGTAATGTTATCCATAACTTCCATCAATCATGACAAAAGATGTCAAAACAAAGCTACTCATGGGGATGGGTGAGGGTACTGACACAAGGTCTGCACCTTTACCCACAGTAATCTTTATTTCAGCTTCTTAAAAGTATTTTACTATAGCTCAGAAAGTCCTTAAGCCATGGATTGCTGGAGGTTGAGAGAAAATACCAAGGAACTATCACCATAGACTTACTTTGATCTTGACATTTTTGCTAAATAAGAGGTCTGAGCTGGTACGGCTCTTCTTACATTTTGAAGTTAAGAGCCAAATCCAGAAAGGAACCAAAAGAAGGGATTAAAGCAGAATTTAAGCACCTAAATTTGAAATGAAAATGTTCCCTCAGTTTCTATCCAAGCCTAGAGGCAGCTAACTGGGGAGATATCTACCTTCAGTCTCCAAGAATCTCTAGTGTACAATGGTCAACTTGCACATGTGCCCAGGAACCCCACCACCTCAGCAGGACTGAGTCCTGCCGGGTCCTGCTGAGGTTACAGATTTTGTCAGGGAATGGCCCAGCTCTTGTTGGCTGTGGAGAAAACCGCATGCTTCAGTTCGTGAGAGGAGTTTGTGCTGAAGATGCGTGGGTGAGAAGGGGAAAAAAGGAAGAAAAAAAAAAGAAACGCAAACCTTCTGAGGGGAAAGTGAGACGGCACAGAAGAGTCTTTAGCTCAGCAGTTGGGGTGGTCCTTCAAGAAGGGGAATTGTGCATGCCACGGGGCGTGGGCCAGAGCCACCCGCTCTCTTTCTCATGGCACTTGTACCTCACCTTCCTGGCTGGAATTCACAAACAGCTCTTGGAGGATGAGTGAAACTCCAGATCAGTTAGGTGCCAGCACCACTAAATTAAAATTATACTCACCTTTGGTCTTCCTTTCCTCCTAGCTCAATGAATCTTTAATTGTTTTTATGCAAAGAGGAGCAGATTCAAGGTAAGGGCACGCAGTGCTCTCCTCCCTGCCCTCCCTGTCTCCCCTGGGTAGCTTCTACCCTGCAGGATTGTGGCAGCCTCCCAGGGAACACAGGTTGGGATTTCTCAGGCAGCAAATCGAGCTGAACCCAGATCTCTTCCTTGTCACCCTGCTGACAACCTCCCTGTGAAACACAGCCAACCAGCCCCAGCCTGGAGAAGTGTCCTGTTCGCCTCCTGGATGGACAGACTCTGGTGGTACCATGTAGGGTGGCTCAGCCTTGGGGGGCAGGCACGGTTTGAGAGCTCAGCCCCAGATATTTCACTATTTTTACAGCAGAATAAATCCTAGAGAACAAGCTGAAGAATATCCAGCTCACGACACCCCGCAGCTGGAAGACTGAGGCTATTCTCCTGGAAGACAGGAAAGATAGCTTTAAAAACCTGCTCCAAATCTTGTAATGGGTGAAACACTGGAACAAGTCTCTCACATCCCAGGTTGGTGTCCTGACCACTACCTTGGATGCAGCAGCATGTGACAGCAGTGAGAGGCCCGACCATATCCAGCAGGCACCCTCTGGAAATGCCTGTGGAAGGTGAAGCTGATGGAGCAGATGGATCTGATGGAGCAAAAACATCTGAGAGTTACTGGCATCCTGATCTGGGTGGCTGTGCCTTGAAGCAGAAATTAAGGAGGAGGTAACTGATGGA
>JAAGAY010137089.1:0-10023 GCA_011801015.1 Ardeotis arabs | reverse complement strand
TGCTGGGAAAGGTCACTGCAGAGCACGGACACGCTCAGCTCATCCACGGCACGGGCTGCAGCCAGCACCCTGCTTTGGGGACCCCGCTCTGCCCCACCTCCCAGGGAATGGGGACACCTAAAGATACAGCAGGGCAGCACGGGGGGAGCGGGCCAGCCCCCCAGTTTGTCCTCACCCTCGGGGGGACACGCTGACCCCCACCGTGCACCCCAGCGCGGGTGACGAGCTGACGTCCCTGAGCACAGGGACACGCCGATGTGCAGGAGCAGCACAGGACTTTTCACTTTTATTATAAAAATATCTTGCAAGCAAAAAAAAAAGAAAAAAAAAAAACTGTACAAGCAGCGACATCGTTCTCAAAGCATCGCCAGCCCCCCCGACCCCACACCGGCAGCTGGTGGGGGGCAGCATCCCCATGCGTGCAGCCAGGTGCTGCGGGAGCCAGCACAGGGTGGTGGCCCGGGCGGTGGCACACGGAAGACACTTGTCCCCACGGGTGGGCTGGGGGGGGTGCCTGGCCCCCATGGCAGAGCTGGGGGGGCAGCGGAAGCCTCTGCTAAATTCTAGGGGGGCGTTTAGGGGCCTCGGTCCTGGTTTTGCACGCCTTATTCTAGTGTTACGTACACAGCAGTACACCCACGCACAACACAAACACGGGGGTTGAGCTCTGAAAATGAACAGTTACATGTCAAACAGTCAAAACATGTCACACGGGACCCGGGGGGGGTGCTGGGGGGCCGGGGGGTACCCCAGCCACACGCTTTGTACAGGCCTGGGGCAGCGCTGGCGGGTCCCGCTGCGGGGCAAGGCTGTGCGGAGGAAGATGAGGAGGAGGACGGCCGGGGGGTCGCTCCCGGAGCCTCCCTGGGCGGTGGGACGGGGGGAAGCCTGCAGTGGAGGGGCTCTGCTCGCCGACCTTCCCAACCTCGTTGGCCTCGGTGCGAGAGCGAGGTCCCGCGGAAGGGACACTTGGGAAGAGAGAGGCGGACGCTCAGGTCCTTCCTTTAAAGCCAGAGTTTATTTTCGAGGCGCTGGCAGCGGAGAGCCCCGGAAGGCAGCACGGGGCGCAGGGCCAGTCCGTGTGGGGCTGTGGGAAGCCACGGGAGCCCAGCCAGGCAGCGGCATCCCCACTGGAGCCAACGTGGAGGCACTGTTCCCATCCCCTCAGCTCGGCTGGAGCTTCCCAAGGAGCCGCTGCTCCCCTGGCTTATGCCAAGTTGCGGGCAAACCCGGCACACAGAGGCCGAGCGGCCTCCACGGCTGCGGGATGATCCCAGGGGGACGGAGCTAGCAGCCTCAGGACCAAGCTGCCTCCAAAAATCGAGTCTGTGCAGGTGGGAGCCGCCCCGCACAGTACCACGGGCTCTCTTTCCATCCCGAAACACAAGTACCGCAGCGCATCTTCACACCGCTCTCCGTGCTTCCAGAAAAATCTTCCCGGGGAGGAACAGGGCAGCTCCCCACGGGGCAGGGGGGTCTCGGCAGCCGCTGCAGCCCCGCTCACTTCCTCGGGATCTGGACGCTGGCGTACTCGGAGCCGGCCTCCTCGGGGCGCGGGGCCGGGCGCTTGGGCGCCTTGCTGAGGTGCACCATGTCCAGGTCGGCGTAGGTGAGGTTGTCGTCGCCGGCGGGGGCCTGGCTGGTCTGGATGCAGGCGTACTCCGACTGCTGGCTCATCTCCACCATCCGGCGGATGGTCTTCCTCTCTTTGTCGAAGTTCAGGTCCGCGTAGGTCAGGTTGTTGGGATCGGATTCCTGCATGAGACGCCGAGAGTTCCTCTTCTGGGAGGAAGCGAGGAGCCCCCCGCCCCGTGCCCACTCCACGCACCCACCCAAACCCCCACACTCAAGTCAATCCCGCTGCAGCTCGCCCTCAGTCTTGGGGAACAACGCCAGCAGCCAGCTGGGACAACCCCACAGCAATGCTTTACCCCGTGCTACGCCTTTGAATCGCCGGCCGCAGCCACCGCTGCCATTCAAGAGCCACCATCGCAGCCACCCCGTCACCCTGTCCTGGCAGGGATGGGTAGGGGCCAGCCTGCCCCGGGCTGCCCATGCGGGAGCCGGCAGAGGCTGGGTGGGATGGACGGATCGCCGTTGATCACGACTTTGCCTATAATTGCGTCACCCAACGCAAAAATAACTCCAGAAAGAGCCTGGCTGGCTATGGCACAGCTGGTTCTCCAGGCAGCGAAGACCCAGACTTCCCTGGGAGGAGGAGGAGAAGGAGGAGGAGGAGAGAGGGCGAAGGCAGAAGAGATGCTGGGAAGTGGCTACCCCATTTCCGAGGCAGCTTCTCTCCCTCTCCCAGCCACAGCGTGGAGACAGTGAGGTATTTCACAGGGGAACCACCACCCTCCGCTGGAGACACCCAGATGTTTCACGCAGGAGCCACCACCCTCGGCTCCCGCCCCCAGTGCCTCCTGCCTGCTCTCCCTCCCCGGGTCCTGGGGCCGAGCAACACACCTGGGTAGCGGCCTCGCTGCTCTTCTCTGGCTCGTGTAACCTGAAAGGGGGAGCAGAACAAGTCAGATAACCCAGTGCCCTGTTGCCTCTTCCCCAGCGATGGAGCAGCTGAGGGGTTTGGATGCAAGACAAGGTCCTCACGGCAGCCCCGAGCAGGACGCGTCCTCACCAGCGAGGAGTTTTGCTCGTGTGCTGGTCCAGCTACATCTCCGCAGGCTGGAGACGTGGCTCCCACCCTGCCCGTTTGGCCTCACCAAAAGCCAAGCGCTTGGGTACAAGATCACAACGGGGCAGAACCACAACGGGGCAGACCGGCAGAGCCCGCGCTCCCACCTTCCCCTTTCACAAGCTTTTGGGCAGGTGGCTCCATCCCCATCCCGAGGGACCCCGTTTGCAGGCTGGAGGCACCCAGCTCTGAGCGCCCGCAGATCACTCAGTGACTAGAGGAGATCGGCACTTACCTAGCAGACGGCGAGCTTTTACCTGCCAGAAGAGAAATAATTTAGGAAAAAAAAATAGTTTGGGAAACAACGTAACCCCCCCGGCTTCCCCAGGCACGCGAGCCTGCTCCAAGAGCGGTTCCGCGCCTTTTCCCAGAGAGAAGCGGCCGCGGTTTTAACGGTTTCACCCCATTTACTGCAGGACTGTTCCTGGCAGAGGGCAGGGGATGTCAGACGTTTTAGGAATAACAAACACGTTGGGCCCCGCTCCTAGCAGGCACGGGCACGCGGCGGCAACCAGGCAGAGCTTTCCCTGCAGCCCGCAAACAACGCGCTCAGCTCCGCGCCGTCCCCCCGGCTGGGGAAGAGCTGCAGCAGCGCCCAGGTGAACTCAGCGTCCAGGCACCGACGCTCGGGACAGAGAGAAGGGGGTCGGGAGCAGCCACCGCCCCGCCGCACGCGCAGTTTCCTTACCCTTGCTCTGCTTTGCCCGGATGAGGTAAAGGATCGCAGCCACCAGCACCACCAGCACCGTGCAGACCACTCCCACCACGATATACAGGGAGAGCGAATTGTCTGAAACGTGGACGAAAAGAGGTCACCACGGGCCTGAAAACGCCGGTACTGACCGAGTCCCCGCAGCCTTACAGGTGGGGACAGCCTAACGACACCTGAAGCACTGAGGACAACTCGGTGCCTGCCAGCATCACTCCCACCCCTCCGCTACGGAGATTTTGTGTCCTTGAACCAGATTGTGGTGGGACTTTGTGCTTTCTCAGGGAGGTGACATCTTACAGCCTCCCTGGCAGGGACCACGTCCCAGCAGCTCTCACACACTCTTACCTAGCTGGGACTGGTTGCTCAGCTCCTTCTCGGACGGGGCGGCGATCCAGAGTGTGGCCGTCCCGCTGACGGGGTCCTGGGTGTCGTGCACCACCTGGCAGGTGACCACCGACCCGTTCTTCTCCTCCGTCGCTCGGACCACCAGCAGGCTGCTCAGGTCGAACAAGCCCTGGAGGTTCTCCTTCGGCCGGGAGACGCTCTCCGTCTTCATCTCCGTCCCGTTCTCCAGCCAGGTGACGGCCGCGTCTCCCGGGTAAAACCCCTTCGCGTGGCAGGTGAAGTTCACGGTCTTGTTCACCTCAACCGGTCTCGGCGGCTCCACGTCCACGTGGACTCTGGGGGAGACTGGGAAGAGAGGCAGCGCCTGGTGCCCAGTGTCCCCCGGCTCTGCTGCCCGTGAGGTGCCCTGTCCCCACCCCAGGACCCCCAGCCCCATGGGAGCCGGACACCCTGAGTGCCGGTCGCCCCCCAGCCCTCACCTCGCAGGGCTTCGCAGAGCTGGTAGGTCCCCCTCAGCGGGGCCGTCAGCGTGGAGTGCTGCACCTCACAGACGAGCTGCGAGCGGACGTCCTTGTCCTCCAGCATCATCGTCACCGTGCTGGACATGTTGTAGGAGGATTTCGTCTGCTCAGGGGTGACCTGGGGCGGCTGAGCTGAGACCTGGGACCTGTCCTTGAGCCATCTCACGGTGATGTCTTTGGGGAAGAACCCTCCGGCCGTGCAGGTGACAGACACTGGCTGCCCCGTCCCCACTCTGCGGCCAGGCCCGGTCACGACCAGGTTGGTGGGTTTGGCTGTGGGGAGACGCGTGGGGCCGTCAGCCCGGGCTCTGCCACCCCCACCCAGCCCGTGGCTGCAGGGAGCAGGGTCTCCCATGGGGGCACGGGTGCGCCTGGGACCGGCCCCTGAGCCCCTTCCCATCCCCACGTGCCCCGAGCAGAGCCCACCGGGCCGGGCTGGGCTGGGGGCTGCGCCTGGCAGGGCTGGTTCCCACCGGGAGCTGCTCTGGGAGCCCCACTCACCACGTATGGACACCGCCGTGCCGTTTCCACGCCGAAACACCTCATCGCCTTCATCCGCGTTGCGGAACTTCACGCAGTAATAGGTGCCGGCATCCTCGGGCTGGACGTCCCTGATGCGGATGCTGAAATCCGTGTCAGAGCCATTCACCACCCTCGTCACGCGGGGGAAGGAGCCCTTCTGGTCATAGATGGTCTTGTTCCCACTGCCCCAGCCCTTCAGCCACTTCACAGGACCAGGGGGACCGGATCCAGACAGGGTGCAGGTCAGGTTGAGCGTCTGCCCCTCTGTCACCCACACTTTGTCCTGGGGCTGCAGCAGCTGGAAGTCCCAGTTCTCCTGGGCACCCGCACCTGTGGAGTGGGGGTAAAAAAAAGAAAAAAGTCTCATCTGGCCCCACACACCCAGCCCCGCTCCCCCCTGCCCTGGGGACGGCTGAGCATGCGGCTCTGGCAGGCAGGGACCACGGGCAACGGGGCCGTGCCAGCGCTGGGGAGCCTGGGGCAGAGCCTTCGGTTACGGCAGCGGCTGCAGCCCCCTGCCCGCCGCTCTCAGCGGTGGAGCCGGCCGGAGCTTTGCTGGATGGCCGCACGCCGCCGCGCTCGACACGGCTGAAACATTGAGCAGATCCCAGCCGCCCACGCCTGCCGGCACACCCACCGCCTCCCGAGGCCGCTCGCCTTCATCGGCCAGGAGGAAATGAGGGCACAAAGTACACGGCCCTCCAAAAAGCAAGCTCCCCTCGCAGATGCAGACGCGACACCCCATTTTCTGCACCGAACCTGTCCCCTTTCTGCATTGGCTCCAAGCCCCGCTTCATTCCAGCGGAGCCCTTCCCGCCCACACCGTCAGGCAGGGAGAAATTCCCAGGGTCTCCAGGAAAACCACTGGGAGCCTGCGGAGCAGCACCCCAGGCATGTGGGAGCCACATCGGCACAGCGGCTCTCCGGCCTCGGTGGTTGGAGCGACGCAGCCACACCCCACCTCTCCTGCACCAGAAAAACCCAGGGCAGTGACTCCCCCGTCACAGCCATCGCCACGATGGGACAAAGCCCTTGGCTGGATGCTCCCAGCCGCAGGGCGAGCTGCTCTGACCCCTCCGGCCACGGCCGGCTCCCACAGAGCCCAGAGAGGATTTTGGCAGCTCCCAATCCCTTCTGCCTTCCAGCAGTATCTGACGCACCCACAGATTTTTTGCTGTCTGCGCCATTACTCGGTCTCAACGGCCGGGGTTACCAGCAGCGTGGTTTCTCCAGACTCCCCACGTTAAAGGTGTTTTGCCCGCTCCGCTGCGTCCCCAGCACAGGACGATGCCCGCAGCCAAAACCTTCAGGCCTCGGCGTTCCCCTTCAAAGCCCCAGCAAAGCTCAGGCGGCAGCAGCGCTCGACACCGAGACCACTTTGTCCCAGAAGAGAAGCGTGGAAGGAGGGAAATTCGCCCTGTGCCACATCCGAGTGCATCACCCAGGCTGAGCTTTCTGCCGCACGGCGAGCCCGCGTTTCCCCAGGACCCAGACCCCCTGCACATCCCACCCGGATCAGCAAATGAAGCCGGCGCTACCTCACCACTCACGGGCAGCATTGCAAGGCAGCAAGGGCCGCGCACCCCACGTGCAGCCATGGGAAGTGGGGGGCCAAGAGCCAGGCCCCCTCCCTGCAACGAACGTGTCGCTCATGCTCCCCTCTGCGTAAAACCCATTTCTGCCAGGCTGTGTCACTTTGCTCCCCCTGTGTCCCCTCGAGAGTACCCCCCATGCCAGGGAGAGCCGCCCTGCTCAGACGGGCCAGCTCCGCCCCGTGCAGCCCAGCTCGCACAAGCCAAGCGCTTCCTCCTCATCCTCCCTCTCTCCATCTGTCCCTGTCCACACGAGGCACGCGCTGTGCCGGCGGAGAAGCTCGGCCGACGCTCTTCGCATCGCCCCTTTCGGGGTTTGCAGATCTATGATCCGTGAGCTCCAGCCACGCTAACACCACGCCGCCCACCTGTGCCCCCCAGCCGAGGAGCACGACCCCCCACCAGACCCCCCGACTTCCCCAAGTGCCCCGTGCCAGGACCAACCCGGCCTCGCGCTCCCGCGGTGGCGCACGGAGCGATGCCCCTGCCCCCTGCAATGGGAAAACGCAAAGGGGAAGTTGCTAGCAAACCCCAGAACATGCAAGTTCGAAAATGCAAAGTTTCCACTGATGCTCCTTTCCTCCCTTCCCCCCGAACGCAGCCTCTCCTCCTTCCCCTTTCTGGGTGCTCGCCCCAGGGAACAGTGGGGCCCAGCACCCTGCCAGCAGGAACCCGTGCGAGCCCCGTGCGCTCACGACGTGCTCGTGCACCAGGAGCGGGACACACGGGGGTCTTTGTGCCGCAGACACCCAGGACGCACCACGATTTCGCACGGCTAGCGCCGGCTCAGCGCAGACCTGCTCCCCACCTCTGAGAAAACTCTTTTCTCAGACTTATTTCAAACTGGCTAGAGCCGCAGCGCGATCCTTTTGTCCCCGAGATCACGGGGAGTCGAGGCACTCCCACCCCGCGCCCCGCTCTGTCCTACATTCCAGAATTAGCAAAGGGCTTTAGAGCCCCCAAACCACCACCCGACAGTTCCCACGTAGGCGGGAGCGCCTTGCAACGCGGACCCACAGCGCTTCCAGCCCGGAGAGGAGGCACGAGCACCAGCGTCGTGCCGCGCCTGGCCTGCCAGAGCCTCCCTCCCCTTACTCAGTTTAATTTGAGAGCAAAATAACCCCCAGCCCTCTCACGCCGTGCAAGTTTTCCATCTCGGTGACACATTTTTTTTTTTCTCCTGTATTCCGCCTTTTGAAGTATTTGATACCGAACAGATTGCAAGAGGCCGGGTTTAATTCAGGAGGGGCCGCTTAGATGCTTCCTGGTAAAAATAGATTTTTTTTTTTTCTTCCAAAGGAGCCGGGTAAGGAGCTCCGGGGTGGCAAGGGAAGGGCTGCGCGCTCCAGAAGCGATGTGCAGCTGGTCACCGGCATCCGGAGCCCCACGGTCACTCCCTGAAGGAACGGGCCAGCCCCAAAATAATCCCCCTGGAATTTCACCTGCAGTGGGGCTGCCGGCAAGGGGAAACTAACAGGTGCCGCCTATAAAAAGGGTCCTGGAATCCGCAGCTCCGAAGAGAGACCCGGGGATAGCCGTCAGGCGCTGCACGGACGCCAGAGCAGCTCGGGGACGGTTACGGTGACGGCTGTGTATTTTATATACGTGACATCACAAGGAGCCTCGGATCACACGCGGTCGTCGCTCGCAAGCTTCCTTCCTACAGCACTAGCAGAAATTCAGATTGAAAACCAGCGCCCCGCACCCCGATTTCCTCCTCAGAGGCTCCGGGAAGCGTAGCGGAACCCTCTGTCCAGAAAAGCCCGCAGGGTTTTGCAAGAGGGCTTTGCAGTTTGGCTCCTCAGCGCCTCGCTCCTCTCGGCCCTGCAGGAACATCTCCTGCAGGACCTCCCCTCTTCCCCCTCGTGTTGGTAAAGCGCTGGTGGAGCGGCCGCCCTGGCTCTTCTGGAGCTCAGGCTTAGCTTGAGTCACAGCCCAGGAGGGTTCACTCCATGGAGAAGGAAAGAGGGAAAAAAAAAAAAAAAAATTAAAAAAAATTAAAATCTGCATGCTTGCACCCGAAATCAGGGATGCAAAACCTTGCAACCCAGGGCTCTCTGCCCCAGGATGGTTCTTTTCCTAAGGCTGGCTTAGAAATTTGGGTTCTTCCTCCAAGGCCGTGTTTACTCAAACCCACAAGCTTTGCTTGAGCCATTCTTCTGCGGCAGGAAACTGCAATGGTTCACCGAGAACCCGTGCTGGCCGCCAAAGCCCTCTTGGCTGTCAGCAACTGGGAGTTTTCAGCTTGGGGCCAGCACTTCTCGCTTGTGACCCGGCACCTCAAAGCCAGGAGCGTTCTGCTGAAAAGCTTTTGCTTTCTGCCCAAGTTTGCGCTCAACTTTCTGCCTGTGTAAAGCCTCAACGGCGAATATTTCCCACGGGCCTGGAAGAGAGGGAGAGGTTTTCTTCCCACACGGGACGAGGGAGGGATGTTTGTAGTGGGATCCAGCTGGAAGGGGTGAAATTTGGACAAACCAGGCAAAAAGCTCAGCAGGATGCTCCTGAATGGCCACTGCGCAAAAAGCCTCCGCAGACAGCGGTGGGCGGGAAGGAAAGCGATTCCTGAGCAATACCACCGAGGCGGAGAGCACCGAAACAACACATCCTCGAAAGGAAAACATCCTTGAAAGCAGCAGCCGCCACGGAGCTTCGTTCCTGGTGGGGCAAGAAACCTCCCGCTGCTGGCGAGGGAAGAGAAACAGCCAGCGCGCGCTCTCGTCATGCTAACCCTCCCTTCGCATGCCCTAACCGCCCCTTCTCGTGCCGCACCCCCAAGCTCTCACAGGGACAGCAGAGCCAAAAAGCCCTGATGGGGGCTGGGGCACCCGGGGGGCTGGCGGTGGGAGCCCGGGGTGGCCCAGGGCCAGTGCTCGCAGCGGGGCTGGGGGGGGACAAGGTGCGATCCCACCGCTTCAGCGCTCAACAGTTGGGTAGAGCGGCAAGAACGGCGTCTCGTCGGGGGTAAAGCAAAGGGGGGGTAGCAAGAAAAAGAAGTTCCCAGCAGAGGAGGCAGGCAGCCCTCGTCATCCTCATCCGCTCCACCGTCCTCCCCATCTCCAGGCAGCCTCTGAGCGGGAATTTCGGCTGCTGGCAGAGATTTGCCTCTCCCATAGCTGGCAGGGGGTGGTAGCCAACGGGTGGAAGCAACATGCCGCTTCACGTCCCTGCCTCGTTCCCCGCTCTCGCTGGGAAAGGGAAGGAATGCCTGCCTGGAAGTTGGCTCCTGGCGGAGCAGCCGAGCCCGGGCCGCACTCCCCTGCGCCATCGCCACGCTCGAGGTCATCGCCGAGGAAGGTCAAACCCAACGCGGGCTGCCAGACGGCATCGCGGCGGTACGGGAGGCGTGCGGCGGCGGGGCAGCGCAGAGGCAGGGATGGAGGGGAAAGGTGGGGGGGAAATAAATGAGAAAAAGAAAAAAAGCAAAAGGCAGCAGGAGAGCGGGGGAGGCGGTGACGGGTGGGGGCCGTGCTTACCTGGCCAGGCGGGCAGGGAGAGCAGCAGCAGGCAGCTCAGCGGCCAGGGCCCGCGGGGAACCGGCTCCATCCCCGGCAGCGCTGGAGAGCGCGGGTCTGCGCGGTTCCGGCTTGGGGAGGAGGGAAAGAAAAAAAAAAAAAAAAAAAAAAAAAAAAAAAAAAAAAA
>JAAGAY010137088.1:0-19261 GCA_011801015.1 Ardeotis arabs | reverse complement strand
AGTGGTCCATCCATCAAACCCATGCCTCTCTAGTTTAGAGAGAAGGATGTCGTGTGGGACAGTGTCAAAAGCTTTGCACAAGTCCAGGTAGATGACATCCATTGCTCGTCCCTTGTCCACCGATGCAATTGTACTCTTTGATGCTTATAAATTCACTGCCGGCACTCCTCATTGGGTTTTGGGTTTTTTTCCAGACACTGGGTTTTACAACATATTCAGGAACCTCAAGTAGTACATGAAAGTTATTTCATACCTAGTAGAGAAATCTGCTTAGTTCAGAAGTTTGAAAGCGCAGCTTGAATATAAAACATAACTCCACAAAGTAGTAATCAATCTGAAACTTCTTTTGTCTGATAGTTAATAAAAGCATCACGTAACCTAAATATAACTTAGGAATATGCTTCTGACTACCTTAGTCCACAAATCCAGAGACAGAAAGTTTGGGATTTAAAATTGCCTAGCCTCTCCAATTAAGCATAAAAAAACCAAAATGTATTCAATTCAAGGATCATGATAGTTTGATGAAGCCACAGTATTTTGCAAAAATGTTAAGCAGAAAATCCCATATCCAGGCCTGAAGATCACTAGCTTCACATGTTACAGCAACAAGAAACAAAGCCAGGATGGGTAGGTGAAGAATTCTTCCGAACACTCAAAGAGCATGCACGTGAATTCTGAGAGTACCCACGCTGAGGTTGTAAAAGTAGTGGAAGTCCTTAGACGAACTTAAGAAATCTCATAAAAGATGAAGATAAGCATTCCTCCAGGTTTGGAGGGATAAATAACAAAATGGAAATAGCTAGAACACGTATATTCCAATGCCTCTAATGACTGAAATAGATTTAAAGAAGAACCTTATCTTAGTTGAAACAAAGTCAAGAATAGCACAGTCCTCACATGACAATCAAACTGAAGCCTGGTTCTATTAACTTTTTCCTTCATCATTTGCAGCTTCCTCCAATTTTAACACTGTTTAAATATTCTTAGCAGTAATGCCATCTAGGATAATATATACAGAAATTTCATGTCACAGTGAAGTACATTCTGAGACAGAGAAACATAAAATTAAAAGTAGGAGGTCTCTAGGCTGTGAAATTCAACCAAAGAATGAAACCATAATTACAATCTCCATCACGTATCTTCTTCAAAAAAAGACAAACATAGATGGACACACACAAAAAAGAGAACTATACTTAAAGAACAGGTAAGAACACAAAATGGGGCTAGAAACTTTAACTGAATGAAAAAAACATCCATCAATGTCCTTTCACCTTTCCCATTCCAGAAAGAAAAGTGAAATTGATTATGTGATAAGATGAAAAACAAAACCACCACAAATCTATCAAGCTCTCTCCCACTAGAGATCAAGACGCAAAACATTAGCCCTTCATTGCATATCAATTTTGACAAGCAGCGTCTCAAAAATTTCATGAACCTTAAGAAATTGTCCCAGGTTAATTCAAAGTGAATTTTAATTGCCTAGATAGAGGAACAGAAGTTATTTTACATTTTAGGTACCACAGACAGTGGTAAAGTTCCCTAGTGCTACTAAGAAAAATGAAACTGAATGCTTCAGTAATGTAGCTCTTCTACTGTACACCAGCATAATTATTACATGGTCTTTGATCTGACTAGAGACTTTGGATTTTATCACTTCATTCTGAATTTCATTTTATGAATAACGTCCCTCTCTCCCAAATTAAGTAACTTATCCATGCCCCATACTGACCACAAGTCTCTTTCCACACATCTCAAACAAGGCCTTATTCTGGGGAAGTCCTTCCTCCTTAAGGTTGCAGTTGTCTAACACTAATGAGGTGAATTTCACAGTTTTTGTCCTTAGATAAATCATATGAGAGCAACAGTAGTAATTAAACCTCAACACTAGTAATTAAACCTTACCTTCATCTTTATATTTTATTGTGACTTCATCATTGCTCAGAAGTTTTCCTCTAAAAACTCTTTGCATCATTAGCACCAATTCATCATAGGTGATATCTTCATTATGAATAGGAATTCTCCTAATATCCTCCCCGAGTTGAGCTTTGATGATCAGCTTCCCACTTAAGTCCAGCTGTCCATTCATGATGGATTCCTTATCGCCTGCAGACCTGTTAACACCACCACATTAAACACATTTTAGAAAGCTAAACTCTTAGTTATTTACATCTATCTGATGACAGTTCTGAAGACTTCCATCTTTGGAACGCATTACTCTAAGGAAGCTTTCCAGAGAACCTCTCTCAGATACATTCTATGATGCACTAATTTCTCAAATAATAAATTGCACAATATACTAACTGAGCTCACTGGCAAAGGAGAGCTCTGTAAGACCAGACACTTCAAATCAATAGTTACTACAATTCCCAGCGCCCAGAATTTAAAAGTAAAGATTTTTTAAAAGTCAGACAGCTCTTAAGTATGTGTGACATTTAGAAATTTCAAACTTTTTTTTTTTATATATCAGCTGTGAACTGTCATGGAGGACAAGCTATAAAGGAAATAATATTCCCTAGGATTTACTTTTGAGATAATTGTATACATCTCTCTCGGGGAAAGTGAAATTGTAGCGAATGCTCTCAACCTTACAACATTATATTGGATACACCACCCCCCATAATTATGAGAACCAGCAAAGGGCTTTTCTTTTTCCATTCAAGAAAAGACTGCCTGAACAAAATATCTTATTTCAAACATAAGTGGTAAGGTGGTTTTATTAAGGGGATCAAGTTGAATCATGCAATATTTCATAAACAAATGAACAAATAAACGAAGAGTTGAACATTGGTTTTATTATACAAATGAGAGTTCCCCTCCAGAAAGTAAATTTTTCCTTTTTTTTTTAAATTTTAACTGAGATGTTTTAACCAAGATTTTAGATTTTTAAAAGCTGCTCAATAGACCACACATTAGCTACTCATTGGTTCAGAGTCACAGTATACATGGTCAGAACAGTCAGTTACTCTGAGTGCTTTAAGAGAGGTGGAAAACCCCAACTTAAAAGGAAGTGCAGCAAAGCCATCCTGTGTCCAAGCAGCACACAGCACATACATCATAGTTATATCATTAACACTTTACATAAGACAATTTAAAAATTATGAGGCATCTCTCTTGTTAAAAAACACAAATGCCTTATGTTTAAAAGAAAATCAGAAATTACAGAGAAGTTAGCGAGCAGTGGAAAGGAAAAAAAGAAAATCTAGATAGCTAGTCAAACGTCCCCTTTTTTCTTCACTGTTTTGGGCAGTGCCAAAACAATAGATCTGGAATGAGGAGCAATTAAAGAAGCAGTTATCTTAACATCTGAAGTACAAATACTGGGGATCTTAAAAAGTAGGAAGCTCTGCACATCAAAATTGACATTTCCAAAGCACATGCAGGCAAGCATGCTGTTGGTTCTCTTGTGCAAAAAGAATTCTTGGTAGAGATGTGCAGTTATTTCTCCCTCACTTCTAAGGGTGTTACAACACAGTGCTTTATAAGAAAATTGAATTTTGCTTTGGTCAGTCTATTTTTAAAGTACCACATCGAAAATTACTTCTCTCCTCCCAGAGAAACAAGACACTCGGTTAAAACCTTTAATACATCGTACCTTGATGCACCTATATATATTGAACTGTACTGTTTCAATGGCAATGTTTTGCATTAAAAAGATGTAGTACAATTCTATCTCTAGACTGCAAATCAATTTCTGGTTTTCTTGGTAGCTGACTTAATAGAAAGCAAACACTTCATGCAAATCCCTTCGTTCAGCCCAATTAAAAAAAAAAAAAAAAAAAAAAAAACAAAAAACACAAGCAACTACTGAACAAAACTCATTCTCCTAATCAGACATAACAGGAGGTAGGTGAAAAAACCGACCTGCAATTAACACAGCCAGTTTGCTGCTGAGACACTATAATGAAACAGTGAAGTTTATAATATGGTTAATGCTGACTAATGCATTATTAGTTTTGCAACATAGTAGTCTCAATTGCAGGCACATCAACTCAGTCTAATAAACACTTTGTTTAAGTTTGTTGTAAAAGCATAGGTTTTTGTTTGTTTGTTTTAATTTAAAGTATTAAAAAAGTAAAATAACATCCATTCACAGGTTTTCTTTCACCTCCTTTCCAAAACCAGACATTTATCATTACCTTGTCTGTCTTACTGATGCTGTGTTACTGGACAGATTTCCCACCTTACTTCGGCACAGAGTTAGGATAAGCCGCCATGCACTATCAGTGGCAGAAAACAGGAAGCTGCATCGGAAAAGAAAAAACAGGACATACTTCTTTATGATCACACTTCCTTAGAATTATACATTTCACATCAATCTTTCACTTTAGAACATCTTAAATACACTCAACAAAAAAAAAGTCACTGTTTCATCCATAATGTAACAATCAGATCTATACTTTTGAGTATCAGAGAGTTTAAAGTTCAACAAAAACAGGTCTTGAATAGGAGTATTAATTTCATAATATAAGTTTATTTTTTCTCAATTTTTTAACTGCATGTAGGAATTCCTAACAGTAACGTGTTTCCTTCCAGGACAATGATATTCCCCAACAGTCTCAAAATATTCATTTGTATGGCCTCCGTCTTAAAATCCCAAGTTAAGTTAAAGAAAATAAACTTTGATAGATTTAGCAGTATAAAAACCTAGAAGCCTATTATTTAGCTCAAGGCTGAAGCTTCTGTGGCATTAAGTACTGTGTCTTCAAGGACAGATTGCACAGCATTAGGACAGACTACCAAGAGGCAAGGAGTAGTAATGTCACTTCACCACAGGAAGAGCCAACAAAGTGGACAAGAAGAAAAAAATGCAGTCAGAAATACACAACCACCTAAAAATATGATATGCCCTCAAGTCAGCTTAAGATTGTGGTTTTTTTTCTGCTGGAAAGTCTATGTGACAAGCTGGCTGAGTTTTCTGCAGTCCACCTGTTTATTACACAAGTGCTTCATGCCCAAAGCCAAAAGACAATGGTTTAGCATACTGACTAGTCCAATGGAGAACACAACTGTGCTCCTTCCTCCCACCCAACAGGCGCACCCGACGTGGCACTCTTCTCCTTGTCTCTCTCTCCATTACACATGTGGTGAATCGCAAACATCCATGATCTGATTTTTAGATTATTTAATGCTAACCGGAGAGAAAAAGTAAGTTCCTCTCATCCACATGAAACTGAGTTTCCCAGCTCTCCTCTTTCAACACAACTGGAAGTAAACTGGAATGGGCATGCATGAGACATACAGAACAGAAGCAGAGAGCAAGTAAACAAACCCTAGAGAACAGACAAAGCCCCTCCCTTTTGTCATAGGCTGGCAGCTGCTCCCCTCATCCTTGCTATGAAACATTTACCTTTAAAAAGGGCTGTACTCTCTCCTGAGAGGGGGAGGGTAATACTGTTGTGACATACTAGGCAGATGAACAGGAAGAGACTACTTTTCTGACTCCCTGCTCACATGTCATGAAATAAGTAATAAATAAAGATGTCACTTCCACCTCAATCTTGCTACAGCTTCAGGTAAAATTTATTGCAATGGACAAATAAGGGATACAGACAATGTATCTAAGAGCAGTTTAACTTAAGAGAGTTCATTTAGCTACCATCTCATTTGTTCAAACATGAGAGCTAGGCATTGGTTTTACTTCTTTAACGTGACAATATAAACTAATTATAAACTGATAACAGTAAGAATCAAACCTCATCTGTAATTCCTAAAGATACACATTTTGGTGGACACATCTGAGCTCCTGTGGCGTTTCAACAGACCGAATGCATCATTTGTATCTTTGTGCAAGGAAACCAGCTACTGTAATGTACTTACAGAACTATAATGTAATCTTTACCAACATTACTCACAGAAATTCACTGTCTGTCTATCAATGATTACAAAAAGGTAACAGAAAAGCATTTAAATGCACTTTTTTTGATCCAACTATTCTCCATTCTGAGGACACAGTTTAACTATGCAGTTGCTTGCAATTGTTACAGAAAACTATGTGAAATGTTCTAATTATTGGATTACAAACATCTAAGCTTTTCTTTCCTCACTGTGACATAGCTGAATGGGTGGCTCCCTTGAAAGAGTTCTTCAGAGAAGACATCCAGAATGCATATTAATGAGCTTTTTAACAGAACCAATCAAAGCGTCTACTTTCTTCAGGGGGAGAAAAAAAAAAAAAAAAAATTAACATCTTCCTGCTTAAGAACGGCTATTTTTCATAAGAATCACACTGACATCTTCTATCCTTCCTAGAGTACCACATGCATTTTGGAGGTACAGATTTTTTCCTCTCCTCTTGGCTCCCTTTCTATTCACATCATGCACCAACCTAAGCGGGGCATGGGGACAGTGACTGTGCAATCTAAGTCAATCACTTCAGGATCTCTTCTAAAGACATAATGTCTAATGTCATAACCATTTTTAATTTCCCTACCCTTTTTGCATTGCAGCAGAGAAAAATAAGCCTTGCCTATACAAGGGAAGAACAGGCATTCCCACTTCATTTTTTTTCTCTGTCAAAACAGAGACAAGGAACAAGCATACCGAAACAGGGGCAAGTAGCACTGCCTCCCAAACCCCACTCGACGGAGTCACGAGAGTTTTCCCAAGATAACTGGTGGGTGGAGGGGGCGAGAAAAAGGAGAAGAGTTCTTTTCGTTCTTCTTCAGTTCCGACAAGTGTAGGCCCGACCCAATGGGGAGCAGAAATTAGAGCCATTCCCTGCCGCGAAATGAGCAGTCTGTGGTTCCTCCGGCTCGCAAGGTGAAATAAGCCTGGTGAGCAAGGGAACATCCCTCTTGGGAGGGAGGGGGAGAGGGAGAGAGGGAAGAAGGGGGCGAGGGAGGGAGGGGAGGCCTCTGCTCGCCCTCACCCCCGACGCCACAGTTCGCAGAGGCCGGGGGCCGGTTTCAGCCTCCCTCCGGCGCGGCCTAAGGGGAAGCATGGGGTCTCCCGGCCGCTCTGCCAAGGGCCGCGTCGCCCCGGGAACCGAAGGGGGGGGTGCTCACCCCTAGCCCGCAACCACCCCTCCCGCCGCCCTCACACAGGCGGCAACGGCTGCCCCCCGGGAGCAGCGCGGGGAGAGGGAGGGGAGCATCCCCGCTCTCTTACTCTGGCTTCTCCGCAGTCCCGCCGGTGGAGGCCCCCCGCCCCGTTCGCGCCCGGGCACAGCCGCCGCCGCCGCCCGTACGTGGCAGGGGAGAGAAGGGGCTGGAGCAACGGCTGCAACTGCCGGGCCTGCGCGAGCCGCCCGCATGCGCAATCCAGTGGCCAGCGCCGCAGCGCGCATGCTCCGCCAGGGGCCCCGCCTCCCTCCACGGCGTCGACGCGTCCAGCGGACCCGCCCCCGCGCCCGCGGAGCTGTGGCAGTGGGCGCCGCGGCCGTTGGCGGGTGTCGGGGAGAGCGTGGCGCCGCATCAGCGCCATGGCCCCGCCCTGTGGTGGTCACCTCAGTCTTTTCTCCCACCCCAGAAGAGGTGGGGTTTACCCGGTATTTATAAAGTGGCCAGGCTGCAGGGCAAAACCTTTCAAACTCGTCCCACAACACACAAGCAGGTCATCTTGCAAGCTTGCATCTGCAAAGCTTGCAGCCCAGAAAGCCAACGGCATCCTGGGCTGCACTGAAAGGAGCATGGCCAGCAGGTCGAGGAGGGTGATTCTGCCCCTCAACTCTGCTCTAGTGAGACCCCACCTGGAGTACTGCGTCCAGCTCTGGAGCCCCCAACGTAAGAAGGACATGGTCCTGTTGGAGAGGGTCCAGAGGAGGGCCACGAAGATGATCAGAGGGGTGGAGCACCTCTCCTATGAGGACAAGCTGAGAGAGTTGGGGCTGCTCAGCCTGGAGAAGAGATGGCTGCGGGTAGACCTTATAGCAGCCTTCCAGTACCTGGAAGGGGTACTGGAAGGCTGCTATAAAAGTTTCTCCCCATCTTATAAGAAATATGGGGAGAAACTTTTTAGCAAGACCTATTGCAATAGGACAAGGCGTAATGGTTTTAAAGTCAAATAAGGTAGGTTTAAATTAGACATAAGGAAGACATTTTTTATGATGAGGGTGGTGAAACACTGGCACAGGTTGCCCAGAGAGGTGGTTGATGCCCCATCCCTGGAAACACTCAAGGCCAGGTTCGATGAGGCTCTGAGCAACCTGATCTGGTTGGCGATGTCCCTGCTCCTTGCAGGGGGGTTGGACTAGATGACCTTTAAAGGTCCCTTCCAACCCAAACCGTTCTATGATTCTATGATCTGTCTTACGTGTGCCCCCGAGGTAAGAGTAACACCCCTTCTCGTGGCCCTCAGGTGGCATATCCAGCAACAGCCAAAACATGGGAAACATGGCTGAAACAGCAGTTAATGATGGTTCAGATAGAGCACCATAACAGAGGATTTGTTTCAAAATGCAAGCGTTGGGATGAAAAATCAGCCCTAGAATTCCACCAGACTTGTCAGACGCCATCACCCTCACGCAGAGAGCCTGTTCGTCCTCAAAGAGTCATTTCCGTGGTAAGACTATCCTGCCAGGCAGTCACTGCTAACCTTGTACACCTAAGAAAAACATGAATCTGAAGCCAATTCCCTGAGTTTTCTCTGCTGAAGTTGCAGGAATGGACTGCTGAGGGTGCCTCTGACAGAGCTGCTGGAACTGGACCTTCTGTTACTCTAGGATATCTGAGATTTCTGCTGCCTTTCTTAATATATAAGTGAAGCTACACATACGACAGAAGTGTCTATGCAGAGCTAGCTAAAGGACAACTGTAGTTAGTTATTTCCTGGAGTTAGAGATGCCTCTGAAAATACACCTTTTTCTTTAGTGTCTTGAAAAGCAAGTCTTCCAAACGATGATTTGTGCTGGGACAAGAAAAAAGTCATAGGAGTTTGATGGGTTTTTTTGTCTTTGCTTAGAGCTTTGTCTCTGCTTAGACGGGTGGAATAACAAGTCCAAATAGCAACAAGCAGGTGTTATTCACACTGAAATGGAGGTGAAAAAAAGCTGAATATCATACATCTTCTGAATTCTAAATCTTTTGAGGGGGAGTGTGGTTCAGGAGGCTTCTTTGATAGGTATTAGAAAATATTTAGAAATAATTTGGGCATTTTCAATGCAAAAAAAAAAAATCATCTCTTCCCTTTTAAAAATACAGGAAAGAGGTCTGGAAAATAGGACTTTTCCATCCATTACACACATAAACTCTGCCTCTCATATTTCATACCTTTGTACTGATGATTCAGTTCTCCAATCCATTTCTTTATCAAAGCAGTGTTTCCAAAGTGCTAACAAGAAGAAACTTCATGACCCTTAAAGCCCACATATCACAAAGCATACCAAAGTTCACTACGTTATTAAGATCAATGTATTCCACGTGTAGATAAGAGCTGAACTATTGTTCCTATAACAATTAAGCATATAACCTGAAAAATATAATTTTGCTTTTTTCCATTTTTGAAATTAGGATTCCCCCCTAATTTTCTTGAGTTGTCTGTGCTGAAAATGTTTTATGTTAGGTGAGATGTGCTCAGTGTTGGCTATAGCAGCATTTTATTAACATCTGAAATATTTAGATTCAGGGTGTTTAATTTAATTAGTAAAAAGTCAACACTTTTCCAATTCTGTACTACAAGTTCTTCTTGGGTCTTTTGCTTGTTTTTTGAAATAATGGAGGCAATTTTTTTTTTTTTAAGAGCTGTGTTCAAAATTAAATGGGATGTGCTTTAGAGAATATTTTTGTTTGTGGGGAAAAAATACCAAAGATAGAAAATATTATCACTCATTTAAGGAGCCAGCTTACTCTAGATATGTTTTACAACACAATCAAATGTCATCATTCCTAAACTGCACTGTAATTTCTAAAATACTCTTTCTTCAGTTAAATTGAAGGAATTTACAAATTATTATAAATTTGATGTACAAATAAAAAATGTATGCCATAGAAACATAAACTTCTATCCAAAAAAAAAAAAAAAAAAAAATTAATTAACTTTCCTAGATGACTTTTAATTACTTTCTCTGCCTTTTCTGGAGCAGTGGTGATGAACTTCAGCCTTATATCTGATATGGCTGCTCTTTTTAGAGGCTTACCAGTACTACAGGAAATTTATTTTCTGCTTCATAGAGAGAGCATGGATTTCTAAGACATGGAGAACTTTTCAAATCTGCTGAAACGCTTCTATGAAGACATTCAGAAAGTCTCATGTGTGATGCCCCGTGTATTCAGAGGTGCTATCCCTGAATGTTCAGCCATCCCATTTACTCATGCCCGTTAACTTATTTGGAGCAGCTTGGAAGTTTTCAAAACACACCACATTCCTTTTCAGAAGAAATTAAAGCGGGAGGTAAATCTGACCACACTTTTTAAACCAGATCATTTAAAATTCAACATGCTGTTCTTATTTCATTAAAACCGGAGATGGCAAAACATAACAAAGGGATGGGGCTTCCACCACCTCTCTGGGCAATCTGTTCCAGTGTTCTACAACTCACATTGTAAAAAATTTTTTCCTAATATCCAGTCTAAATCTACCTCCCTCTATTTTAAAACCATTACCCCTCATCCTATCACAACAGGCCCTACTGAACAGCCTCTCCTCATCTTTCTTGTAGGCCCCCTTGAGGTAGTGGAAGACTGCTATAAGGTCTATTTACAAGTTTCATGTGGGAACAGAGAGTGCAGCACAGCTGTCTGATATTGAAGAATTTGAGCTATGTCCTTGAACGCCACTTGTTCAATAACAAAAAACAGCAATTAGAACAAGATAAGTAAATACCAAAGGCAAAAATAGTAAAGACAGCTAAAAATCTATAACCAATCCAAATGAAGCTTAAGGCGCGTGAACAGTATATTGCTACCAATCGAATTAGATGATTAGGTGCGTGCACTTTGCGTGTAACTTAGAAAAATTATAAAAGACTTATGCTGATGGACAATAAAGGTCTCCGGAACACCATCCACGGAGTCCGTGCCTTACTGCAACAGTTTCTAGCTCGAGTTAGGGAAGGTAGACAAGGAAATATTCTCTGAAAAAGTCTGTGTTGATCTGAAAGTTTCCTGTGAATGTTTTGCAGACTGTGGTTTTGAAAGGTAGTAAGTTTTTGAATGCAGATATAGTGGCACCTCTGGCACCTGGAAAATAAGAAACACTTCAGAAACTTTTTTCTTGAAGATTGGTGATCTGAAAGTGTACAGAATACAAATCTGAAGTCCCTGTAGAGTAAATGAAAGTGCAGGGTTAATATTTTACTGATAAAACCACAAGATTAGTCAGTATTATTTGACTTGAAAAATAATCACAACAGAATTTGCAGTAGCCACTAACAGTGATATTAATACCTTGAAATACAAGAAGTACTTTCCACAGGAAAATTATTCTGTGTAACTGTGGATTTGCAACTATATCACCTCATTTGCACATTGTAATGGATTCTAGCATGTCTCAGGATCGTATTATTTATACTCTCTGATGGATAGGATGAAGGTAAGACCTGCTTGAGCATACCATGTGGCTGGTGTGCCCTATTGGCACTCCAAGCAGACACACATGGAGGGAAGCGGGACTTCAAAACTTCTATACCTGTTCTTCTGAAGTCTCATTTCAAGGATTAACCATGAGTATCCTGGATTAAAAAAAATAATATGGTTTGAAATAGATGTATCTTTGCTCCCTGTTCATGATTTCAGTTTTAAATCATGGGTATAATCCATCCATCAGTTTAGTAATAATGACTTCAGGACTTTTTGCACAGAAAGTTTGCAGATCTGATCCCCACTGGTGTACAGGCCTTCACTTTCCAGTAGATCAAATTGATAGTAAACAACTTAATATTTGGAGATGGGGGGATTTTCACATATTTCCAATTATCTGTTTTGTAGAACATATTCAGTGGTGTGATAATAAAGTATCCATTAGTCCAAATACTTAATATGCCCTATATGAATATAAATCCAAGAATCCAGCAGGCCTATGGGGGAAAAAGAGCGGGGCGTTTCCCTGTAGGCTTTTATCCAGGATCATTGTGAAAGGTCTCAAGCCATGAAGCTCTAGTTACTTCCCTGGGATTCTTTCCCACAGCTGATGCAGAAGTTTTTTCCTGATACTCATCCTGAGTATAATATTATATATGATTGGGTAAAAGAGAAGCCACTCAGACAGGAAGGTCTTTTTAGTGGTGACCTTGAAACAAAATCCCACATTGATTTGCATAATGGGAAGAGTTTTGTGAGTGACAGACCAGAAGCATAGCATCCCTTTCTGAACAAAAATTCTGAATCCCTGTAACTGTTTTCCAACAACTTCCCAGGCTATACCAAGCTGTAGAACAAATAAATCCAACATATTTTTTTTCATTACCTCAACTATTAGTCTCAGATTTGCCGAATACTTTACCTGGGTAGCGTTCAAAATGCAGAACAGATAGCTGAAAACAATACGTGTTTCCTCATGGCTTATTAACATGAGGTAGCCTATTGTCCAGGTGATTCCAAGCACTACCACTATAGAGATAGTGGCAATCATCTTTTTCATAAATGAATCCTTTTTATGCCTAGAAACACACACAAAATGTTATTAAATCTTTCTCTATACCATTTACTGTCTTTCTGAGCTTTAAACTTTGTATTTATTCAGGGCTATATTGCAAAGATGTGTTATTCAGGTGAGTTGAGAACATACACCTCCCTACAGTTGTTTGAAGTATCCAGAAAAATCCAGAAAAAGAAAACTAAGTTTATCAGAATAATCTGTGTTTGGAGTATGTAGTTTGGATGTATCTTTATTTAACAAAAAAGTGAGGTTTGCCAAGGCAACAAGAAGCCTTGAAGATTAGCATGTTAGCTATCATAAGCTTTTTAGAATGCTTGTAACTTCAGTGCAAATGTGCTTAATTTTCAATATAAGAATAAGCTGCCAGTGACGTTTGGATATCCATTTTCTGTTAAGCCTGAGGGGAGTCAGAGATAAGATATTTTGTTTGCTCCAACTGTGAAAATTGTACAAAAAGGAATGAAGAAATGGTACAAAGTTTTGTTGAATGTGTCAGTTCTGTGGGATTAATAAAACTTAAAGCAATTCCCTTTTAAATAATACAATGTACACTGCAGAGCTTGTGGCACACAGCCTGTGACAATACATGGAGTGTTGATGTAAAACTGAGCAAGTAAATCTGCTTCAAAATTGCTGGAGAACTGGCTTGATGGTCAGACGTATTGAGAAATTAATAATTCTCATTTAGCTGGACACAGCTCTATTCTCGCTTATACGGAATTGAATTGGGGAGAACCTTCATTGAAGTCAAGTCGAGTGACACTGCAACCAAAAAAAAAGGGGGCAAAAGCCTAGAATGTGTTAATTGATATACACTTGAACAAAGTCTGACCCATTGCAGCAATGGAATTAATTTTCTTACTGCTTTAGGTATACATTTCTTTAAAAGAAACAATTTTGTCAAAAATCTGAGTTTCTGATAAGGAAGTCTGAGCTACTGACAAGAGACCGAGGAATACATTTGCTGAAAGATCTGAGGAGTCCTCTGCAATCTCACCTTGTCAAATTCTCGTTCTTCTTCCATATCACAGAGACACTGATCTTGATGAAGATGATGATGTTGAACAGGAGTATGAGTGCTACTGGTAGGAGGAATGACCACAACATGGGTTTTTGCACACTAAAATTCTGATTTTGATCCAGGGCTGCAAGCCAGCAACTTTTAATATAAAGAGAGGCCATTTCAAAATATTTATTAGACACATTTTTAAGAATACCAAAACAAAAGAAAATAATATTCCACTTTTCATCATGAAAATCCTCATAGAGCTTTCTAGGTCTTATTAACCTTTCTCCAAAAGGCAACCATTCCTTGAGAACTGAGGGCTTTCAATCCTGCCTCTCTTTCTCTAGGGAATGCAAAATGATTTATCAAACAAACTGCATAAAGAAATACAATAAGGTGCCATATAGCTAACCAAATAGATATCTGGCCACCATATGCAAGTTTATCTTTAGAGTATATATTATAATACAGGTAAAGAGTAATAGGTGAGACCTAATAGACAAAGGCTGGAACGAGAACAGGGGCAACTTCAGGAGGATGGGATTATCCTGCAATAAACTTTACCTCTTTTTTTTCATTCCCAAATAATCTCAAGTTAGAAGTCAACACTCCCTAAATGTGTATCATAAAATGGCCACCATGTGGAAGGAGGTTTGTGTTTACATTTCCAAAGGAAGTCTACCTTTGCTCTGTATCATCCACTGTCACCAAGGTACATGGTAAGCCTGATAGCCTGCTTTCGTATGCAGGCACTCAGATGAATGCAGATACAAAAAACATAGGGTAAATAGGGATATGGTTATATTGGCCAGAAAGATTTTAAATACATGGGGCAATTAAGTTTAGGTACTGAAATGCAGTTATGCACTTAAATTAAGGTCTTGAATTTCAGTTAGGGTGAGAGCATCTGCAGCCTCCATTTAAAGTCACAAGGGCTCTTGTGGGAAGATTCAAGGCAGATGTGGATCCAGTACTCTAAAGCCTTAGTGGGGAGAAACTGCAATTCCTTTATAGTGAATGTTTAGCTTGACTGAAGAGTTTTGTTTTCTTCTAAGTACTTAGATATATAAAGTAGTATACCAATTATAAATCTAAATTTGTATTAATAATAAGCCATCACAAAAGGTGTGGGAGAGCAAGTATTGTAATAATACATGCACTTACAATTCTTCCTGCCGGTAGTTTAAAGCTTTTCCTTCTCTGTAAGTAGCTCCAAGTGTTATTGCAACTACTACAGCCGGGATTCCTAATTAATAGGAGAGACATTAGCAATTTATTGTTTGGTTGCACAGGCCTACCTTATCTTCCTTCCACATAAATAGCTTCTTGTCTCCTAAAATCCACAGATTTTGAGAGCTCTGTTTCATCTGCCTTGTACTAAGCTAGGTGGGTTTTCTGTAGCCTAGCGGAAAAGGCAGAACTGAGTGTTGTGAGCACTATTTTTCTGAAGGACAGCTCATGTCCATGACTTGCTGATTTTTGCCATTAAAGGGCTTCAACACAGCTTCCAGAGCCAACGCCAGTGGCGACAGTGCAGACTCCTTCCTGTGCTGTAGCTGACCCCCTCATCACAGCTGTGCAATCCTGCCCCCTTGTTGGCAGTGGGAAAGTAATTTGAGAAAATTCTGCTCCAAGCACTATTACGTTTTATACCAGCTTGATAAAGAGGGTAACTTTTGCCCTCCAGCAAGTGTGGGTTGTCTCCTCAATGCCTTTGCTTTGCTTCCTGTCTTCCATGTCTCCTGCCTACCTGTTGGTCTGAGTTTAAGCAGCACATCTCATGGGAAGGAGCCTCCCACATGGGTTTTGCTCTGGGAAATAAACATGCCTCTTGAAGTCTGTTCCTCCTACAGCCCTAATAGAGATCTTCCAGACTGCCAACTATTTGCTGTATTCTCAAAGTAGGTCTGAAAAACAGTGAGTCAGAATCATGCTACTTAGGACATGTGTAACTGGTGGCAGAACACAGTGAGGAACCTCATGCGGTGCCATCATGTGAATATACATGGAGCATAGTGACACACAGCCAGACAGCTTTCACTGAACATTTTCTGGCTTGCAGATGCAGTCCAAATTCTAAAAGTTTTAGAGGAATTGCCTCTACCTCCACCCAAATGGAAAACATAATATTAAAACAATCAAGATCTAAAAGTGCTTGGTAGATGCCATCAGAAACAACACACCACAGCTGAATGCACAATGTGGAAAAGGCAGGTATTCCTGTACGCTGTATTTGAAGAGTTCATTGGAGGAGGCTGAGATTTTTACCTTACCTAGTGGGCATCTGTCTGCATTCTTCAGTCCTCCAACTAGTTCATTTGCAGCTTGCAGTATTGCTGATAATTGCTGTACTGTCTTAAGAATGTGCTCTTTACTTATTAATAAATAATATATAACAAATAATGTAAGTCACTCTTTTCATTTGAATGCATGTAAGGCTCTGGCTGAGGTAATGAGGAATCTCAGAGATACCTAAATGGAGAATTTGAGTCCATATATGCAATCACTGTCTCTGAAAGATTTTTTAATTTAGTTGACAGAAACAGATTGTTGAGTGCCTTGATTACTGTGAAAATTTTTCCTGCACACAACAGACCTATGTTCTTGTGCCATTGAACAAGCTATCAGTTTCAGTGTTGTATTAGGACAATGAAAACAAGCTCAGCTTATATCAGTAGTGTGAGTAGTAACAGGCGATTATTTATTAAATCGTGCTAAACCAGAGAGATACCGATGATAATTGCTCTCTACCGATTTACTATCTTTGCGACTCTCCCTGAATGTACCTTGTACTGATACTTTGGTAAGAGTTGCTATATAGATGACTTTAAATCTTACCCCATCCGATTACGGACATGGTTATGAGGAAGTGTCCAGGCAGGGGCTTCATGGCTCTAAGCAGCAGTAAGTACAACTGTGCAGAATTGAGTGCTGTCCACGTAAATGTTGCCAACAAAAAATAGTGCAGTAGGACAGCCACAGCTGTACACCAGGTGTCTGCAGGAGGGTCTACCACATCAGATGTGAGCAAAGTGTTACTGGCGGTATTATAGGGAAAGTATCGCTGGTAGTAGCTGGTGGTATTGCTGCTGTGATTCCTGGCATTTTTGTTTTCAATTCCAGAGATGAAGATGATGTTAAATATTAGCATAGCGAAACAGAGACTCACTAACATCCACGTTATAGACGACTTTCGATTTTTCCTATTGGTAGGAATAAATTTAGGAGAAAGAAGTAAAGCAAAATAAGAAAAAAATAAAATATTTCATCATTTCTATCGATATCAAAAGCAAGCTAGACTATACAATCTTAAATAGAGAGAGAAAACAAAGCCATAACTTGTTTGCAGGATTCTACACTGTCATTAATCTCAGACAGCTTACCAAATCCGTTAGTTTTGTCTGATTTCCAATAGAACAGAGAATACTCATCACCTTTTAGACTGTGTCCTTTCCAACAGCAGTTGGGATGCATTTTCTTTTTTCCACTCTGCTCTTTTTAGAATCCTTTTCTTCGACATTAAGAGGTGAAATAGTGTAAGACAAGTGTTTCTAAACACTCCTCAAGGTACAAGAGAATAATAAACCTCCACTTCAAAATGCTTTCTTATAAATGCATTTAAAAGGCAGAGTCTGGAAGTTCCTACAATCCTAAATACATTGATCTTAATGGAATTGCTCTAAAGCTCTATTAGTGCAAGCAGGATGAGAAACATTCATTCAGCTACGATAGCTACGACTCTGTTGGCATGACTTTGCTCCTTGTTCATGGGAGAATGACACCATTAGTCACAGGTGTGTCCATCAAGGAAGTTTGCTGCATTGTATTTGAGCTAAGTCTCTCACAATAAAACTGTAGCACAAGCAGTGTACATAACCTACATTGCTGTATAATCAGGATGCTTTGAAATCATCTCTTCACTACAGATGTTTTATAAACTAGAAGACAATAGAGTATAGAAGCTGTCAAGTAGGCAACAGAAAGCAGAGTAACATTTAAATAGGACAGCAAGAAGAGAGCCTGAGGAACAACGCATATACTTCTACATGAATGCTAAAAATCTAAGTGATAAGACAGTAGACTGAAATTACTTGCTTTAAATTAAAACATCAACTTAACAGGCATATCGGTAGCTGGCTAGAAGAAAAGTAACTGATTAGACATTGTAATACCAGGATAAGAGCATACAGGAAAATAAAAAGGAGGTTATACTGATGGTGGAATACTGTTGTACATTTTTAAAGCCTAGTATTAAGTGAGAGTAATGAACTACGTGTAGCATGGATCAACGTAGCAGTAATACAGCGCTGGGTCTGTATTGTCAACTGCCTGGCCAGGGTAGCAATAGAGTTGTCAGTGGAGCAGTGGGGGACATGAAAGGCAACAGAAATGGCAGACTGCCTTTACCCCGTCTAGATGAGGCAAATGTCACTCTGGGACATTACCCGGAGATCAGATTTTTAGACGTGATGATCAGCCTTTGACTTGATCCTCAGTAGCACACTCTGCCTGCTTTGTTATCTTCTAGCTGATGAGCTGCCCTGTTAAAGTAGTGGAAAGATTTTTCTTGCCAGTGGCCATGCCTAGTGTTTCCTATGAAAGGCTTGACCTTTTACCATACCAGGCTCTTCCATACTCTGGTATATCATTTATTTTCAAAGCTCACATTTTTTAACGTCGATTTATTGAATTATAATCATATATGTATCCTCACATTAAAGGATTAACATCAACAGAAAGACTGAATTTTCATCTAGGTGAGAGTCATGGCTGTGAGATCTCCTGTCTTCACTCTAACCAGTAAGCCATGCTTACTTCCCAAGCTATGTTATGTGATTAGCTCTTTTTTTTTATATATTATTTGCTGATAATAATGCAATAATATTGCAATATGTTCACAACTCACTACTTTCCTTGTTTTCCTTAAAGTATATACAGAGCAAAATATTGTAATTTAGTGTAAAATACTTGCAGTTTTACATCTTCACTCTTACCTAGTGAATATTTGAAACAAAATGGTAATGACCAGACCAGCCATGGACAATCCAACACCAATGTAAGAAATATACTCCAAAGGCTTCGCATATTTGTATTTGATGTGAAAGGCCTAGAAAACAAATTGTATCACTTATGAGATGAGAAGAGAAAAATTTCTTTCTAAAATTTGTGTTTCTAGTTGCACATAGAAACAAAAATGTTTTAGTAAAGTTATGACTGTTCCTAACCATTGCCAAAGTTTTCAGATCATGCAAAATTATTCTGGACCTCAAAACTAGAGAAGCTTGTGGAGAACTCTGAAAAGAGACTTAACAATGTCAATCAAATGTTTAGCAAAATAGTAGATTAAGTTATTCATAGAAAAAATGCAAGGTCACACAGATTGGAAAAAGTAGCTTTAACTTTTCGTACTGATGTGCTTTCTGAATTTTGGCTTCTGAGTACAAGATCTAAGGTAAGATGTGCCTGACCAACTTGGTGGCCTTTTATGATGGGGTGACAGCATCGGTGGACAAGGGACGAGCAACGGATGTCATCTACCTGGACTTGTGCAAAGCTTTTGACACTTTTTGACACTTTTGACACTGTCCCGCACGACATCCTTCTCTCTAAACTGGAGAAGCATGGGTTTGATGGATGGACCACTCGGTGGATAAGGAGCTGGCTGGATGGCCGCACTCAGAGAGTGGTGGTCAGCGGCTCGATGTCCAAGTGGAGACCTGTCAC
>JAAGAY010137086.1:0-49923 GCA_011801015.1 Ardeotis arabs | reverse complement strand
ACAAACACTTAAAAAAAAAAAAAAAAAACAGAAATCATAATTACAAAACAGCCCACTTTTAGTTCACCAAATTGTGATAGCTGGGATGTTTCTTGATACATTAATTTGTCCAGCATTCTTCTCATGGTTAAATGCTTGCAGGTATTTTTTTTCTCTCCTCAAAAAGTCAGACAAAGTCTCAAATCACCAGGAGCTGGTAATTGGCATTGTTTTCAGGGAAGTTGTGGGCACACAGGGTACAATTCATTTGTCTAAATGTAAGCTTCTCCATCTCAATGGGTTGTCTACATAGTTTTATTGCTCCATGTTAAAAAAAAAAACCAAAACAAAACAAAAAACAACAATTAAAAAAAACCCAACACTTAATCAGCACTCAAAATTGACTGCTTTGAAGTAAACAATTTGAGCTCTGGAAGTGCTTTCTTTCCCGCAGCAACAGAGGCTCTCAGTAGCTTTCAACCCACCCTTTAGGCATTTGAGGCAGGCAGAGAAGAATCCAACCCATGAAGTCTAACATTGGCTGCTAGCCTCTCCACTGGCCTGCTCCACACACAGCCACTTACACACATGTAAGATTTGGCATCAGACCTCTTTTTCACTTGGTGACATTTTCAATTCATTCTCTGCTAGGACAGTGATTCTGCAGAGGGCACGTCAGTAGTTAATTTGACCATAATTTTCTTTCTAGTGAAAGCAGCACTCCAATCAACGCCGCAATTTGGACTGCATTTTGACATACTTGCCAGATACATTATATTTCCTGGTGATTTTTTTTTTCCCCAATTATCAGTTGCAATACTGAAATATCCTTTGATTACCCATGTTGATTTCTGAAGAGATTTACCACTGTTGTCAAAATACCCATTAATAAAAGAGCAAGTCTGTGGGCATCGACACCGCTTGCTGATTGTTAATTCTGTGTCCTCTGTGCAATTCTTCCTCAGGAAATTTACAGGTGCAATTCACTGAAGCTATCAGTACTTGTGTTTTGCCTTACAACCATTCAAATCACTGAGATGCTTAACTGGGCTCTTTTGTTCTTGCTCAGTGATTTTCAAGATATTATATATGCAGCCAGTGGGGAGAAAAGGAAGAAATGCCAAACATACTCCATGCCCCCACTGTTCTCCTGACTGCTGACTGCTGTATGGAGCGAAACCTCCATCTTCCTGCCAGACAGTCCGGGGTCCTGCTGTGGAATGGGCTCCTCGCGAAGCAAGAAGGGGCAAGATATGACAAGTAATAAAAGAAAAGCATGATGCATCCAACAGCTAAATAAATAAAAGACCTGGTAAAGCACTCCCTCTGCCCGGGCTGACAGTCAGACAGCCTGGCCAGGCAGCCAAGGCAATTAAGCCCTAGAAAAAACTGTGCTGCTGGCTAAAGAGTCAGCTGGTAACATCCTCCCTCGATCTGGAGCAGGAAATGTTCAGCTCACCTGACTGGACAGCAGGTACACATGAGGGAGGGAAGTTTTGCAGTAGGATCTAGTCTGCTATGAAGAACTGATCTGGCTGTAATCTGTGGCATATTAGTACGGATTGAACTCTAGTGGTCAATCATTTATATGCTTTGATGAATCTTGGCTGGCCATCATTTAAATGCAACGCATGTCCTTTACGTTAGCAATAGGAGGCAGTTCAGGATTAACACGCCAGCACAACACAGCATCCAAGCCATGAGCACATGGAGTAATTTCCATTATTTTCATAATGGCTATTGCCCCAGGCTCTTCTGAAAACCTTATCTCTAATCCTGGGCTTTTTGCTGCAACCTGCCATCTCTTATCCCATGCTTTGCCTCTTGATCTCCATCACCTGTCAGCTGAGATGGCCACATTCCACCCCACAAGCAAGCTGGCTGACCACTTTAGGAATTATTGGGTTTTTTTCCATTTCCAGCTGAAGAGAAACAACAGGGAACTGCACAACAGGAGAACAGAGCAGAGCCCTGATGGTGCTGGACTGCAAAAGCTGGAAAGCACCTACAAAGAGGTTTCCTTCAAACACTTTCCACAGCAAGCTCTCATCATCTATGATTTAGATACTTGCATCTAACCTCCTTGGGAAATAGGGGGAAGGAAAACAACATGAAACATCTGAGTTGCAGAGTTTTAACAGAAGTTAAAGCAGGAGGTACAAAAATCGTTAGAGGGAAGGGAAGAACAGCAGGGAATTAGAGGACTGCGGAAAAGACCACTTTCACTAGCTGGGAAACAAATTTTGTTGGGGTTTTTTTGTTTGTTTGTTTATCCTATTGATATTTGGAATGGTGCCCTGCTCACCGAGTCCCGAGTCCACTCACTTCAATAACACAGGAAAGAGAAATGCAAGCAACCGTTCTCTCTGGGCAGGTAGAAAGTAGGCTGGACTAGCACTCGAGCAGAGGCCAGGTACCACCGTACTGCACCAGGCAGGATGCGGGGCAGCCCCGAGGCTGCTCTAATGCCTGCAGAGGGTCAGGTTGGCTTCCAGCTACCCCCAGGTCTGGGGATTTGCAAAGGTAATTTAAAGAGATCATAGCCAGGCTGAACAGGGCTTTTCCTTTCTGTCTACTTTTAATAGCCTCTTCAATAGCCATAATAAAATACAGCTCATCTAGTAACTCAGGATCTTACTGTAAGCTGAGCAATAAAGTCCCCGAGCATGCTTGGAGCGCTGGCTGGAACATCACAGGTTTCCATTATCACTCAAAGCATGCAGTAATTGGCCTGGCCATATGACACAGCCAAGGTCCCGAGGCTGAATCGGTGTTATTTAAATGGGGGTGCGCACAGGTGAGAAACTGAAAGGACATGCAGTTTTCTTCTTTTGTGTGCTGACTCTGTACTGCAGCCCCATCCACTTCCTGCAGCTGGTTGTGTTCCCTTCAGATGCAGAAGGGTAGCAAACTGAGCTGTCCTGTCCACAGCGTAGTTTAGAAATGCCCAGCCTCATCTAACAGACCTGGTGGAAACCCAAGCACTAATCAAGGCACTGAAGCAGGAAGCTCAGCACCGGTTAATTTACCCTGGGCTCAAAGTTCAAAGCTAAACCACATTGTAGTCTGCACCCCAGATATTTCCATTGTGTTTCTCAGTCTTAAAATACTGTTATCTCTTTTTCCCTTATGGCTTTACTTGCCCTGATCTGAAGTGTAGCCTTCAAGATGGAAAATGAGTTGGAGAACACAAAGAATGTTAACATTTCAGTTATGTCATTGTTATTTATACTACAGTGACCCAAAATAACTTCTGCATACAAAGTGGCTGTAAACACTGACTGCATTTATGCCAATTATTCTGCCTGACTCATTGGTTTTAAAATAATTCTTCATAGCTTTAGCACTTCCTTGAACTTTTCTAAAATCCAAGAAAGTCCTGTCTGTTAGCAGTGGCAGCCACTGCTTCGCTCATCAGGGCAAGCTACTGAAGTACCAGCGCTCAAGTAACAAAAATGAAAGATGAGGAAGGAGAACCATCGCCTTGCCATTAAGGCAATATACTGAGAAGAGCTCAGCCAGATTAACCTGAGCCAGTTTGTGATTGTAATTTGTGGTCAGTCCTGAGGAACAGCAGTGTTTTAAGATAGGCCTCCTTCAGAGATCCCCACAACCCTTGGCAAAGCACAAGCAACTCAGAGAAGTGCAAATCATCCTTACAGGAGACTGAAAGGGCAGCAGGTACTGAAAACATGATACATTCCTTATACAGGGCAGCAATTTTAGACAACATGGAGGTTTTCCCAACCTCTGAGGCAGAGAGAGCTGGCTGAGACAGGCACGGTAGGCAGCAGCTCTGCTTGATGTTTCTTGAGACAAGCAACTAGCCTCTGCTTGCTACTGCTTTAAATCTAGGGCAGTTTATTCATTCCACCAAACCAAAATGCAAATCTCAACCTAGAAACCTAGACCTAGCAACACTCTAGTCACGCTACCACATGGCAGTTCTTTTGTGACAGAGCATACATGTGTACATGTGGTAGAAAGAAATCTCAGTTAAATCAAGTGTTTGCCTCAAGTCTAGAAAACCCAGTGAGTTAGTCCAGATAAGGCACATTATTCCTCAATAGCTTGTGGAACCCAGGCACAGGACTGCTGCATCCATTGACGTTTCACTCCCAGCTCCGAACTGCCAGCCACGCACTTACAGCTCAGCTGGAGGCAGTTCCCATGAGCTCAGCACCAGACACACTCAAACCATCGAACCCCGACTACCATATCTTAATCCATATGGGCTCAAGCAGCACCCCAGACTGCGCAACAGACGGCTGAGAACAGCTGCCCATGAAACACTCCAAGAAACAAGGATGAGCACCAGAAGGAAAATAAAAATTCCCAAGGATTTCTTCATCAGTGAAGAGGAAAGTTACTGCTTGGTCTTCCAAGAATCAAAGATAGGATGCAAATGTTTCTGCTCTCCAACAAAAACTGTTACACACTTCTTGAAAAGTGGGCATACAATTTTATGGAGTGACCTGACTGGTGAACAGACTTTGTAGCAAAGTGTGTCCAAGAGAAAAGGCTAGCAAAAAAAAAAAAAGTATACTTTTCACCACTTATTATTCTGTTTCAATTCAAAAACATTTTATAGCCTAGCATACGGTGTGACATAATGCTTGAAAAATGTGCCTGAAACAAGATCCTGAGCAATATTTTCACTGACTTCCTTATCAGAAATATCTCAGTTGTCAAACACTATCAACAAAACTCGACACTTTTAAAAGCTTAAGTATAAAGCAGAACCACTGATTTTTAGTGGCCTTCTAAGAAGACAAAATAAAGATAAAAAGATTAAAAGCTGAAATTTGTATTTGATGGAAACACTGTACTTTTTTACATGGTTATGTTTCTATATGCCTGAGCAAAATATAAAGCTAACTCATTGTTTGACATGTGCAGATGTTTGCCTAGGACAACCTGGAGAAGTCAGTTAATGCCTTTGGTAACGCATCAGAGAACAGTGCTTCCTAAAATCTCTGAAGGACAGAGTCCCCGCACAGAAGGGAATGTGTCTGTTACAGCAGTGTTGGAAAACACAGTAAGTTATAAACTCCATCCAGGAGCACCTTACAATTGCAGTGGGGATTTAAGCTGATTCCTAAGCCAGGGGAAGCGCAGCAGCAGGCAGCACTGCAAGACATGCTTATCTGGGCTGTGAGTGAAGAACTGGTAGCAATACACTGGCAAAAAGCACCGGCTCATGGGTCAGCCACAAGTGGGGTGGGTGGGCCTCAGGAGTTAAGCATAGTTCGCAAGGTCCTTCGGCAGGCACAGCTGTGGGAAAAGTCCCAGGCCAATGTAACTCAAGTTGGTGAAATCTGCTCCCCTAATACTGAGATACAGTTCCTGGATTTTAGTGCATTTCCTTGCTCCACCACTCTGCAGTGCTTTTGTTCCTCTAACTCTTCTGAGTTTGTTAACGAACATGAGGTAGGGAAATCCTTGGCTCTGGTGTCATTGTGTGTTCTTAGTTTAGTTCTTACATGTCTAGGTGGTGCTAACTCCAGTTGTGCTGCAAATCTTCAACAGAAACCCCTAGAAATAGGATCTCACTGGCCTTACAGCCAGTCAGTTCCCAGCAAGAAAATACTTCCTCATCTATAATAAAATACACATTTAGCTAGCTAACATATATGATTTACTAAATACAGTAGTCAATATATTGAGTATTCAGTGAGTACTCTTGACATCTGTGAACAGATTTGCTTGATAACTACTGATGGTCCAAGCATTCCTGCCATATGCCTTTTGCTACAATTTTAAGCAACAGACTGGGATGTTTTGTTCCTAATCAAGGTTCATATACCTCTCCAACAGCCAAGAGACCACAGAGAGCTGAGGAGGCAAAGAGTCAGGCTGTTTATCTTCCAGTGAGCTTCTTGAAAGCTCTTGCAATTTCACTTTTTGCCATCAAAGAGAACATTTGCTGGGAAAAAGATTGACTTTTCTGACCAGCTCTAATTGCCAGGTCTTCCAGTGACCCTACTGTGAGACCTTTTGCAAGGCTTTGTCCCTCCGTGTCCTTTCTTACTCTTCATCAGTTTTTCTTATTTAGAATCACGTTCTTCAGGAGGCTCTTTCTTACCATGTATTTTTGCAAGTCTTGCCACAATTCATCTTTAATCTCTAGATGATGTCATAACAACACAACCATGACACTGCAGTGTCAAGAGCAGAAAGGCCACACCCACACAAGGGGACATCCAGCAGAAACTCCCCACTAGCAGCACTTCCACTCCCCAGGTCAGGGCTGGGTCTCAGCACAACCACTTTCCCATGTGTTAGGAGCCCACTCTTTGCAGAAACAGCCCAAACACCCTCTTGGGTGGTGTTAGCGTTTAACCAAACAGCAGAGGAGGGCAAGTGGCAGAAAGTCCTCAAAAACTGCAGAGAGACTCAGAGACACATTCCCAGGGACAAGTCCTTCCCTACAGCTTTTCTTGGCTGCCCTCCTTAACTAACTCATTTATTACTTTGGGAGATATACTGGTAACCTGTGCATCTTCTGCAATTACATGAATGTAGGGGTTTTTTTATACTAATACCTCTTTTACAGAAATTTGATATGGGTATATTGTTGACAAAAAAATGTATTATTGTGAGTTACATCCAAAATGGATGCAGAAAAGCACACTGGATCTAATTTGGCTTCATTGTGTACATGTAGATCAGATTGCCTTCATTTTGGCAGAAATTAGCCCAAGACTGGCACTGCTGAAGCCTGTCACTGTGCATAAACAACCCTGAGCAAGAGTCTAAGATCAGCATTACATTCTGTACTTGACAAAACCAACGAAAATCTGCATATTTTGCTTCCATGCAAAAGGTGTGAAAAGACATACCCTTATTTAAAGGAACATTAATGTCACCTTTATCCCTGCCACCAGTTCTGTGGTTACTTTACGAGCAGATCACAGTGATGCATGCAGTAGCTCTGCTCACAGCCAGGGTCTTTGGAAGCACCATGCCTGCAATGGTAGGCAGAGAGCTGTCACTAACTGCAATAGGCTTTCTTCTCTCCCTTCTGCTCAGAGCATCCCTTTCCCCACACTCCTGTTTGACATAAGAGTAGTAAGGTCTTAGGTAAATAACATTAAACACTTTCTTTTTTTTTTTTAAATTCATAAGTCTCTTAGAAGACCCATTCACTCATACAGACTATCTGTGTTACCTCAGTAATAGTTCGGAACATAAGAACTTGATTTCTTTCACTACCTCTGTCTCTGCCAAGAATGTCAGTGCAAGACTGCTGTGCTTTCAAACAGCCCTTCTTGGAGCAGAGGGAAAAAAAAACCCGAACTAATTTCCAGTACAAATGCTTTTTTTTTTTTTTTTTTTTTTTTTTTTTTTTTTTTTTTTTTTTTTTTTTTTTTTTTTTAGCTTAAAGTACAGTCTGAATAGTTCATGCAATTCTGCGAAAGCAGACACTTTGGTAATGCCTTTCATGTTGCAAGGGTGGCTAAGGCAGGATGTTGGATAACTTCTGATCTAACAAGAAGCAGTTTATACTGCAAAAATGGTATATTACTTATTATAGTCTTTGCAGACGGTTCCTATACACTCAGGAATATGCAAAAGCCAAAAGCAGCATGGCAGGGGCAAATGCTTTCTACAGCTCTCAAGTCCCTGTTTTCTTCATTCCCCAAGTAAACTTCAAGAAATCTTCACCTGGGCATATTTTTTTTCCTCACAATTTACATGACAATGAGCATCTTCAGGAATTTCTGGATTTGCAGTAAAGAAAGGTATGCCTATGCCTAGACAAGCTTCAAGCTTATTGAACTTGCATATGTCTCAGACAGAAATGCAAAAAAAACCCCAAGCTATACAGAAGTTTAGTACTGGTTCTCGCTGCATTCCTCTTGGGCAATTCTTCCTCTGCCCTTAGGTTGCATTCATATATCTATCATCAAGTATTTTCCCTGTATGATCAACAAGCTACAAATGAGGTGACTTATTCTGATTGCTTACCCTCCTGCTGTATTTTTACAAAAGCAGAGACTTGCAAAGGTGACCCGGAATGCTAAACGCCCATATTCCTTTCAGCTTTCTGTAATATAAAGGATCTAAGCCAGGCATCACAGAAAAGCATATTACTGTGTCTTTTACACATGTTCTGAGATTTATTCACTTGCAAAGATCATTGGATTATTTGCAGTCTTCTGACTGCAGCTCATCTGCTAATGCCTGTGACCACACATCGTACTGAAGTTGTGCCAGTGATTTCTACAAGGCTGTTATATTATTTCTTTTAAGAAAATATTCTTGTGCTGAGTGCTTTCATAGAAATTCTTAACCATACAGATTCCATATTCTACTGATTTATGACTGAAATCCAGGAGAAAATGTATATCATCTAGCAAAGCCCCCAAACTACTTTATTTTTAACTGTTGTACAGTCTCTGGTACTAACATCCTTGAAAGTCATTGGGAATGTAGTTTACCTGATCTCCACAGTGGCAAATGTTCTCTTATCACCACATTAAACTTGCCAAAAGGGCTCCTGCTTTGATCATGTAATCATAAGAATGAAATGAGCTTGGACTCAGTTGGGGATCGAGTCAGGGACCTGCAAGATGAATAAGTAACGTGGCAGCCCCTTTTCCAATGCATTCTAGCTACAGATCACCTACAGAGCTGAAATAAGCAACCTGAAGCCTGCTTTTTTCCATCACTGCAAATTTCCCCATGACTTCTTTTAAATACTTTCCTTACTGCAGCAACTGTTATTTTTATGCTTTTCACAATAACCAAGAAAATCATTGACTTTCCCCCCCTATGTGGGAGCTGCAAAAGTGGGAAATATTGATTTCTTCACATATTGTTCTGCTTGGTATTACTGCTTGGCATGTTTCTTCTTTCACCTCTCATTCCCAACTTACTCTACGTTTCTAGTAGTCAAGCACTACTGAGCACTGTCATAGCTACATATACTATTACAGTTCCAAGTAAACTTCTTGGGCATCTGGAAAGAGTGACTGCTTTTAGTAATGTATGCATTTACTATGGCCCTGAATTGGTTAAAAGTGTGAAATCGACATGATTATAAACATCTTTTACTGAGCTTTGCAAAAAAGCTAAAATAATTAACTTCTGACATACATACAACTCAAAGTAAGGTAGACCACAGAAGAGAATGAAAATAAAAAAGCCACAAACGCACACAAAAACTTGACCAGCTATCCTCCCACCTGCTTTGTCTTTTCAGGCAGATTCACTACTTGGTTTTATTTGTTCAATGATGTTCTGAATCACTAGACATAGTACAGTGCACTTTGGACCCTAATAAAGTCCTGCTATCACCTCTGAAGCCAATGTCCTGACTGCTCTCTCCTCCTCATTGCAACAATCTGCAATAAAAGTTAAATCACACAGCTCTGTGTCATGCCTACCATCCCTGTCTTCTCTTTCCCATGCAGGCCCTGAAGATTCCCAGGCGTCCTGGGTTAAAAGCAGTTCCCCATACCGCAGCTCAGCCTGCTGCTTTGCAAGGGAGCACGGAATAACCATGAGCAAAGCAGGCGATCAAAACATGTTGTCATAGTCTTGGTGAGAAACGTACGCATCACAAGGAATAACATAGCCTTGGGTTTTTTGTCAAGAAGGAAATACAGCCACAAGCTTCAAAACCTTAGAAAAATTAAATGCAATAACAGCCTGTTCAAATAGGGAGGAAAGAAATCCTCCTTTACACCTCTACACAGGCCACACAGTCTGTGCCTTGCCATACGCACGATGATGAGGAAAAACTTTGTTCCTCTGTTGCAGGTGCCTCCCAGCATTATGATGTCTGAAAAATGCTCATCTATTAGCCAAGACACAAGTAACCTCCTCTACAAGATACAGCCTCAGAGGCCAAAAAGCTTCACTTTTTAGTGAAGCTTTAGGTTGATATTACCTGCCAACGTGATACCTCGCTTTCCTAACACAGCTAGAGGAATATCAAAGCTCCTTCCAGCACAGACAACATCTGGAGCCATTTGCCCCTATTAACTTTAGGGTATACTGAGGAAGGGAGAGAATGTCATTGCTCTCAAAGAGAGCATTCCAGCTCTCAAGGTAAATATTTATTTGCCCAGATCCTGAGTGAGTGGGAACTCTGATTGATCCCACCTCAGTTGATATTGCAAGTACTGGGTCACACCCAATGCAAGCTATTTCCTAGGTCTGTTGATGGGTTCTCCATGTTGCTCGCAATCACAGCAAAATTCTGTCTACCCTGGGATGAAACTCTCCAGTTACCATTCTCACAGAAACATTACTGTTTATCCTTTATGGGATTTTTAAGTTCTTGAACCACATTTGTGCTGAATGCAGCCCATGCAAAGGGACTCCGCTTTGCCCTGGCACCACTGCCTAGCCCCAGGCTACTGTCCCTGTGCCAGTTGGTGCCAGCTCACCGGGAACAGACTGGGAGCTCTGCCACAGCATCGCGCCGCTTACTAACGTGCTCATTGTCAAGTTCAGCAAATGTAATCATCTTATTTTGACTTGTACCTTCCTATGAACTGATTTTTATTCCCTTTATTTTAGCAGTTCAAGCTGAGCTTTGGATTTCCTAGCTTTTTGCTTCCTTTGAACCACACAAGCAACTATTACTAGTCAATGGTGCTTTAGGATTTATTTTGTGTGGTATGCCTAGGTTTGCTGTGCATCCTTTTATGAGCATGTCTTTTAAATATACAGGTTTTTTTTTTATTTATAAAAGTTAAAAAAGGTAAAAAAAGCCTTTTATCTGAGCAATCCTTCTATTCTAGCTTTAACCCTTCAATTTTCCCATTTTCTCTACTTTTTTTAGAATAGTTGAACAAATTTATTACTATTTCTATGCATTTATTTAGATTTGTGGTATTTCTATACAAACTGGGTAGCTGCTGTCATTTTTCTTCTTCTCTTTTCCTTACCTCACCCCCTCGATACCCCTGCACCACCAGCCCACATTTATATTCATCTACATTTTTATTAGCTCTGGTAGCTTCCACTTACAGTTCAAAGCACTGTTTAAAACTTTTCCTTATGTTCTCAGCCTTCTCCATAATTTTTCAGGCTGGTGAAGGATTCACAAGTTGAAATGCACACACATTCCAAAGCAGCGTAATAAAAAAAAGACAGACAGAGACAGCAAGAGGGAAAAGTTATCTGTGTTGACCTGAGCAGGAGATTCACCAGAGCAATGTCATCAAAACTAGGTATCTAAATCTCCTGTGCAGCCAGTGGAGGTATGGAGGCAACCTGGAGACTATTCAGGGCACCACAGTTCAGTTCTGACAAAATAAACCCTTCCCCCCCCGCCCCCCCATATCCAAAGCTGTCATGTCAGTGTCTTCCCTCTAAAAAGCCCTCAAGAAAATGCTCTTCATTACACGATGTTACTGGAAAGCAGAAGTAGAATACAGCTCTTGTTTCTAGTGCAACTGGCCCTATTAGGGATAAATTCAGAAACACCAGGGAAATAAGATACTGTCCTTTATTAAAACAAAAAAGTTTCCAGGTATTATTTCTAGTGTTATAATTTATTATTTATTTTAGAATTCTCCCATATCATTCCATGATTAAGCAAGTCCTCCTTTATAATACCATTGTGAGATATAACACTGTCAATCTCAGGACAGAGATGGGAGGAAGGGAAAGAGGAAGAAATGCTTTGCTCGGCACAGATCACAGCATGAAAACTAACAAACTGCCTTGTGCTTTTTGCACTGCTTGGCACCATCCACCTCCCCACCCTGTTTATTTTACACCTGCACCTATGCAAAGGGTCTATTTGAATTCTGCACTGGTTGTAAGTTCGAGTTTGACAACTCTCAAAGCTGAAATTATTTATTTCTTTAGAGAGTAGGCCTTGCTGCCCGATTGAAGACATTCAGTTCCTATCCAGCCTTACCCTGTAATATGGAGGAAAGGACAATTAATCTCTCATTAGTTATTCATAGCTCTCTAATGAGGCTCCAGCCAAAAAGACAATCTGCAGCATGTGAGACAATGGCTATTGTTATCAGAAGACCCATGCCAGACCAGAGGTTCATTTCACAGTGCTTGCCTGGCGATTAGCAGTGGTAGGGGCTGAATTCACACTGAAGATCCTGAAGTTAATTCAGCTCCGGGGTCTTTTAAAGAAGAGGAAAAAGCTGAAACCAGAAGAGCCTGAAATTAATTTTCTAAACATATCTGGGAACTAGGCAGAAAATGATAATTCCCAGAGAGTTGGGGAGCTTCAGCATTTCCCTTTATTCCAGTTTGGAAACGTTGGGAATCTCCAATGGTCCAGGAGCCCAGAGCCCCAGCCACACTGTTTTTCAAAGATTTTACATTTTTATCTCCCCCTTAATTCACCCATTGAGTGAAAGGACCCAGACAGACAGCTGACTGGGAAGTCTTGGAGTCTGTGCCTCTGAGGAGTTCTCTCTTCATTATCTTGGGGTCTTACATAGCAAGGCAAACTGGCCAGAGGCCACAGAGGACTCTTGTCAGCCTCTCATCAATTAAAATAGTCTCTCTGGAACAATTATAACAATGAATCTGCACACACTGACAAACCCCTGTTGCACCAGGGGATTGTGGACTAGGTCTAGCCACATTCAGGCATCAAAAGCACTGACCCACTGTCACCGACCTCTGCAGGAGTTGTGACCTCTGGAGTGTTTCTTCAAAAAGAAAAACATCAAGGAAATGTTTCCAGTACCTGCATAGACATTCCTTCAAGTCCCAATGCTTTTGACCTTCCTTCAGGTCCCAGTGCTTCTGACTGTTTTAGGGTTTTATTCACTAAAAGCATCCCTCTCCAGAGAGAAACAAAAGTTTTAACACAAAGGAAAGATCCTGAATCATTTATCACTAATTATCTTACGAGGTCAGAGCTGAAGGATCTCTGAAGGACCTCAACTGGAGTCTCATCTCTCTGTGCCCAAGAAAGACCTCTTTGAAGTGCTGCCTCACTTGCTGCCATTTCATTTTATTTGACAATTGCTGACCATCAGTGCCACGAGCACCTTTGAAACTCTTAAGTTGTTCTTGACAAAACCTCTGACAGCACCATCAAATGCAAAATATGAAAGCTTTCCCAGTAAACACAGCCATTTGTCACTGCTCTCCTTGTGATTAGCTCATCAGCCAAAACAGCAAGCATTATGCTTTTGTTCTTCCCTTTCAAAGCACAAGTGTAAGCACAAGTAGAAGTGCAAGGCTTAACTGGGTTAATCAGGTCAAGAAAAGCAGGAATAACCAAGATACAGGCACAGCTGGAATACATGCTTATTTGCCTTGGCCAAAGGGTAAGTGCAAGGCTCATTGACCTCCTAAGGCAGGAGAGGGACAGGGAATGGTAACACCGAGCTCAGACCCTGCTGTCAGGTACAAGTTGAGGCACCTGTGCTGAGCTTGGTCTCATTTGCGTCAACACCCAGGGTAAAAACATGACAGAACTGGTAGCAGCCTGTGGTGGGCACTTGGCTCCTGCACACTGAAAGCAAGCAATCCAGTTAGTGCTCATTTGCATTTAATTCACCACCATTTGCCATACTCGCCAGGAACCCTTTTTAAGGGTGAGGCAAAGGCAGGTCAAACAGGGCTCAGAGCTCCTTCTCTGGATTTACAGTGAGATGCTTCACTCTCATGAAAGCCACCATAAAGTTGCTCTTCAATTTATACCACCTTTGTTCTTTTTCCTTCTGAAATTAGCATGCACCAAGTGACTAAGTCTATTAGAGAAAATTGACCCTGGAGTAATTTAGTTAAGGATTTGCCAAAGCCCAGAGGTATTTATTATTCTTATAAGCAATGAGGCATACGGTTGACTTTTCCAAAAGCCATTTCAGAAAGAAAATTAAATGACCATTTATTGAAATGGAAACAAGAGATATTTAAGAACCTTTCATCCAAATCTGGGCAGGAAGATTTCATCATAAGGCTATACAAAAATGCAGAAAGTGTGGAGAATTGCTCTATGTTTGCTTCAGGATTAACGCTCGAGAGGCTACATCCTGTAGCTCCTCAAAGGGTGCTACTACTCTACCCACACTGCACAAGAGCAGAAATGGTGTCAACAGATGGGCAAGTGTTTATCAAGTGGCTTTCATACCTGTGCTCCAAAAGTTAAATGGACATGCTCTAGCAATCCCTAGAACCCTCTAGAGGAGGGTTCTTTATTTAAGAGGGGGTCAAAGTCTAACACAAAAGCCTGGAGAAATTTCACTTTGAGTAGAGTAATTTGTAACTTGTATTTGAATCTGCAGGAGGTTGGATTAGACAGTGGGTTCTGAATTTTCCCTTTTTTTTTTTTTGGTTTACTAGAGTTTAAATGCTGTCTGTAAAGTGCTAAAAATAGTGCTTCAGCAACATCACAAAGCTGTCAGCACAAACCAGAAAATTCTCTTTGATGTAAAGTTAACCAAAACCAAATACCATTTGTAACCAAATAGCAAAACAGTTAGCAAAAGCGAGATAAAAGATGGCTCATCCTCAGCCTCACACCAGAGCAATGTCTCTGTATTTGACAGCTTTCTATTCTTCAACCAAGAATTTCAGAGCTTCTGTGTGCAAGAATGAGATATACAAGCCAAATTAAAACCAACCCCCATGTTTTTTCAACACTATTTTGATTACTTAGCTCTGCTTTGGAAGTCAAGGAACACCAAACTTACCTTTCAGAGCTAGTATAATAAACCTAGAGAATAATGCAACATTTGTTTTTGAAAATAATACTTAGTACATTTAGTGCACAAACTCATTTAACAATTTGGGCATCAGTGAAATTTACTGTCTATATTTAGGAAAGAGAGAAGTAAAATAAAAAGGATTTTTTTTGGTAGTAGAATAAATTAGTCTCAAAAAAAAATCTAATGCTAGGTTTTTATATGAACATAGAATAAAAAATGTTCTTCACATATAATATACTCAGTTGACTGCCTATATCTGGAGTTGGTGCTGCCAAATATAAGGGCTACTTTCCTAGAATTTAAACAGTCCTAGTTAAAAAAAGAAAGAGGAGCAGTAATAGCCACACGAGAGTTGCACGGAAGAATGCAAGCAATGCCTTTGCACTGAAGAAATCCAGAGACCCATCTCACTATGTGAAGATATTCTGCGTACTAAAACATGTGCATCTCACAGGGATACTGAAAGCTTATGTCATTTTTCTGCCAGATACACAGACTTCTATAAAAAGGGTTTGCAACCTGCTTGGCCAGTCCGTAGTCCTAACTTTCAGAGCCCAACCGGTGATGCCTTTTCTAGCAAATAAACTAACGGTCCTGCTGTTGTGCTTCCAGTGCTATACTGAGTCACTGTCAGCTGCCAGACAAACTTCGCTGCTGTGTACAGCAACGCTGGCCTGCCTTGGAAGAAAGACGCGCAACAACTTCAGCTTCTGAACTTAAAGTTAGAGAGAATTATGTTTTGGCATGCGCTCAACAGGAAAGAGAAAGTGCCAAAGCATGCTGGAATACCTACAACAAGAAAAAACACAAGAGTTATACATGACAGGAACGTTCATTCAACACAGTATATTCTGGGCATGATCGATTCGACACATATTTTGCTTTGCTGAAAGCATTAAAAATGCACTGGGATGCCAAACCACAATGCATTAGTTCCTATGGAGCATCATTTGCTGTGAAAACTCTTGGGGATTTTACAAAGAGATATTTCTCCACCAGAAAATGATACTTTGTTAAAGCTCAGCTACTCATGAAGAGAGAGTTATTTACAGTAAGTTATATTTTAAAAAATAACAAAGTTGAAAAGAGTGGGATATTATGACACTGCTAAACACAGTTTCTTTTGATGAAGGAGGACATCTTTTTTGTTTCAGAAGATAGGTTAATATAGAATTAAAGAAACTAGAAATAAAATGCTGTAAATGAACTCGATGACTGGAGTCAATGGAGTCGATTCCCCTGCTTTATGTTCACAGCCTGCGAGCCATTTGTGAGTAATCTGGGATTAGCTTCCTTTGATTCAAGAAGCTTGTTAGGTGCTGGCATTACAGTTTTGTTTGAGTTGCTAATCTGGCAGTGCTAATTAAGACTTGTTGCAATATTCTAATTATGGCAAGTACATGTTCCTTAAATCCATTTACTGTAGAACAAAGAGGGGTTTGCTATCCACATTTCTTAACACTACATTCACAGCAGTACACTATCACTTCCCCACGGTGAGATTATTTAAAAGCTTCAGCCATTAGAAAGACAAAGGAGGAAAAATTAGAGAGGGCAGCAGACACTAGATATCAGGGTTATCTTAACTAACACTTTTTCCAGGAGCAGGGTTCTTGCAACTATAGATCAAGCTACTGTACCCACTACAGGCACCCTCCTACCCACAGATGCTCCTGGGATGCCAGAGCACTTCCATCCTGCTCTGGCCCCATCTCAAGGGCACCCTGCAGTCCTCGGGCGTGCCGGCTCCGAGAGACACCTGCAAGACCTCAATCCCCGCCTTTCACTGCCTTCTTAAATATCATCTCACAAGGGCACAGCAAGAGAGGGAGCAGGTACAGTCAGTCCCTTGGTGTTCCTCAAACACCTTTGTAGGCCTTTATGAGATTACATACATTTACATTATTTCCTCATCATGAAAAAGCAAACTTTACTCTCGCCCTCTAGCACTCACTGCTCTTTGCAGAAATGTATCATTTCACACAGTACATGACTTCGGCCTGGTTATTATTCACAGCAAGAATAAATTGGCCCTTTCTGGACCTTTGCAGGTTTGGCTTTCTAGAGGTGCAGATTCACATTACGTATCTCTATCACACAAATTTGCAATACATGGCCAATGCTCTGCCCAGACAGCTGGGTTCATATACATTTCCTAGGAGATATGGCTTTGAGGAGCAAAGTGTTCTTTCATTCCTGACTGAGATTTTATTAAACATTTCATTTAGCAATTTCTTGTTCAACTTAATGCTCCCAAATCTAATACACTCCTAAGCCTCTGGTTTTCTTGCACATACTGCTGAAAGTGGCAGATCCTCAATGAATGGTATGCAATTTGGTTTTAGCTCATGGACTTTTAACCACCTCCTTCATATCTTTTGCAGTCCTTTCTAATCTGGTAAGATTTATATGGCTTCACATTAACTTCACATTTTTTTTGCCAAACATTATGATTTGTTCTCAGCATGGTGAGTAACAGGGCAGCAGCAGAATGCAGATAGGACAGTCAACTTTATTCCCTTATTTACATCACTGTAAGTTTGCATAAACTATTTCAGCTCACAGGTGTCAGAACATTTCTACAGTTTTCCCCACTCCAAACCGGGTTAAAATGAAACATCTCAAAGGAACAAACTGAAAATCGGAAGAAGAAAAAAAAAAAAATTAGTGTGTTCAAAACACTTGTTTTTTATTTCAGCTTTCCCATTGCAAATTCACTTATATTTCAAAATGGAAAGCTTTCTTGAGGTCCAAATGCTCCCTTTCCATATGTGTTAAAACTAAAATAAAACTCACAACAGTGTGAAAACCAAAATGAAATGCAGTGCAAAGTGTACGGCTGGTGACACACCAAAGGGTTGGAAACCAGATCAACGAGCTAGTATAAGTTTTTGTAACATCTCTAAAAAGAAGGAGAGGTAAGGCAGTTTGTGGAGCACCAAAACTTTTCCTTTACTACCAAATTAAGTTATTACCTGACACACAGCTGTCAGGAAAGGAACCACCAGGGAGGCAAAGCTCTAGGACTGTGTCCCTTTAACAGAGCAATGAACTCACCTAGTTAACTAATGGCAGGACAAAAGGTAAATTGTTTATAATGCTCTGACATAGAGCTGTCAGAGGGGAAAAAAAAACCCCATGAAATACTCAATATCAATAATGTAACGCCCCTCCACACTCCTCAGCACAGAACAAGGGACTCACAGAGAGCGCTCTTCCTAAATGTCAAAGCTATTAAAATACTACATAGACCTATGGATAAAGAAAGCCAGATTAGTCAGGCAGCCACTCCAATGGCACTTGTCTTTTAATGTTTCTCTTACTTCCCTCATTTACAGTATTTTCAACCATGCTGTTTGGAGAAAGAAGAAGAAGAAAAAAAAAAAAAAGAAAGGGAAAACCATGAAAAACAACAAAGTCCTCACTGCTATTTCCATCACCCAACGAATATTGATTCCTTTCTGATTTTCATAGAAATTTGTCAGAGTCCCGTCAGTGCAAGATTGATTTCTCTGCTTCTGCAAATGGTAGGTTATCAATATAATTGCTACCATCAGTGCATTTTCAAAATCTTTCCTGACATTTCTGCTCCAGTGGCATATTAGTGCGATGTTGACTGTTTCCTCACCTGAGCCAGCTACCAGTGCATAAGGACTTCCCCCCACCCCCCAACTTCCTCTGGTAGAAAAGACACACACCTACTCCAGCCCCAAAGCACCATCTTTTTATTATTACCAAACACTACAGAAGAGTTCACTAAGAGCCTTAAAAAATAAAACACAAACAAAAAACTCAAACAAACCCAAACTGTGTTTTTCTTATGCTTCTATTTCAGCAGTTTGTTTTGTTTTTTTTTTTTTAATTTTTATTCCAGACAGTAATTCAGTGTGCATGCAAATAGTACCTTCACTATACCTCCTGTGAGAACAGAGGGAATTTACTGAACCTTCAGGCTTATGTTGCATTACTGCAGTTTGCAAGTAAATAACAAAGCAGCAGTCAGCTGACAAGTGCTGGTCTTGCAGCTAAACTGAGCACAGGTTGCAACACAACCAGGAGCTGTGGAACAGCTTCAGCCCCACGCTTCCTACATCACCTTTTCACAAACATGGCACCCTGATTTTGCTCATCTTATATACGTTATAAGACGAGAAAGTAGTCATCCATGCATGAACCAAAACCAAAGCAGCTCCCCGAGGCTGAGACAGGTTTATTTATGACCCTCTTGCCAACTCCCTACCAAGAGAAAAGCACACCATAAGAGCTAATTGGGGACCCATTGAAATCACTGGGCTTTAGAGCAGACCTTTAATTCCAGCCATCACAGCTTCCCCATGACTTCCCTATGTACAGCCAGGTGCCTCAGAAACTTCACATCCCACACTAGCAAAAGCCTCGGAGTCTCACTTGAATTGAGCTTTGATTTGACTCTTGAGAGCTAAAGGATTTAGGATCTCCACTGAGAAGTAATAGCAGGAGCTTTACTTCTGCGATATCCAAGCCTTCACAGCAGCACATCCTCTGAAATGTAGCAGGTCAGAAACCTTCTATAAAAAAATAAAAAGTTGCTATCCTTTGCCTTTTCAAAGTGAGGATTTATTGAAGCAGAAGCTTTCTATGAGAAAATATCAGTTAGAGAACAAAGTGTTTCTCAGGACAGTATTTCCAAATGCTTACCCACTCCCCACCCTGCCCAAAAAACCCCAAACATTCAGAGCATGCAGCGGAGTGGAAATGAGACTTAAACCCCAACCTGTTGCCAAAAAGGCACCTGCTACTAACACGGCATCCCTGTCCCTGGGATGCTCTAAATCCCTGTGCTATTTCTGGAGACCTCCCTCAGGCCTCTGAACATGCAAGTGCCTAGTTTTTATCCCAGTTGACTCAAACAAACAAGTGTTGAAAAGTATGTATATTTCTTTTGGTTCAGTGGAAGTTTGTTTCCACGCCAAGCCCAGCTCTAGCCTTCTGCCATTTATCTGCATCCCACAGAGGCTTTCAGACGCCGCCAGCCAGGTCTGTCCCATTTGCCGCTGCAGGCATGTGCTGCAGTGCGGTGAGTGACACATTAGTAATTCATCTGATAATAACAAGACTAGCAGCAATAATACCCTTATTGTGGCTAACAGGAACTCACAAAGTCTTCAATAAAACCCTGCTCAGTTCCGTGAAGCACAAGTTTGCTGTAAATCTCTGTAATAGGTCTAAAGGTGGCCTGAGCCAACTTAGATAATATAGAGTGTGCTGCCAGCCTGGGACAAAGGCTGAGCTGAAGCTGTACATAACAGCAGGCCACCGTCCCAAGGTGCACACCATCTCCTAAGCTTTACTGCTAACACATCACTACAAATTATCTACCCTGTGTTCAGTAAGGAATAGTTGTTTGCACGGAGAAGGCTTATTTAAATGTTAGCAGGGCTGCGCAAGCAGCACTCCGAGCAGTGTTTGAGGTTGCAGAGACCTCTGCTCCTGAGAACTGATTTGGCAGCAACTATAGTATTGCAAGGTTAGACACAAATTCACTTCAGTTGAACTCCTGGCCTATCAAGTGTACATTTACAACAAATAAATATGTACAACATAAACAAATCAGAGGGATTACCAGGATTAGCCCCAGCCTTCTCTGCTGCTGCCAACATCAGAGACAATCCCTCTTACAGAGTGAGAGCTGCACATCAAATGCACAGTACCCACAAATCACTTACACGTGATGAACAAATGCACTTATTGTGAAATATCAAAGACTTATATAAAAAAGGGTTTTGATATCTGCTCCCTCCTCCTTCTTGCCAGAAGGAAAACATTGGAAAAAGGCGCGCACCTGTGAACAGCACCACAAGGTCAGCCACCACCGGGCTGGCTCAATGCTATAGCTGACAAACCGATTTCAGCACGCGAATCAAGTGAAGCTTTGAACATGTTAAGTTATTCCTGCTAGCCCTCCAAAACACTGGAGGCCTGCTCACTTAAGAAAGACTTGCAGAAGTCTACTGCATCTACTTTGTGCTATCTGGAAACCAGTGTGGGTTGGAGAGTCCTGTGCCTCCGCTTGGCAGTTGACTGCTTTGTGCCCCAGACCACAGGAACATCCCTCTCTGGGATGGAGAGGAAACACCAGAGGTAGCTACCAGCACTGGAGGTTAGTTTAAAACTAAGAAGTTTGGTTTTGTTTTTTTTTTTTTTCCTGGAGAACTTGATAATTTTTGTTCCAATCCATTACAATAGTAGCACATAACCCAGTTAAGCACCTCATATAGTATTTGGGGGGGGACTTAGAATACCTCTATGGCAAGTGATTGTAGTCAATTAGAAAAAGCCTCCTGTTCTGAAAGATAGAGAGGTTTATCTTCTATAAAATAACACAAAATAAATGCTCTTCTGAAATATCTAGGTATGGACAGACACATCCACACCCATCCACCCTTTTTTTAAAAAATAATGCCTCATTAATATTCTACAGTACTGAAGTCTGTCTAGTGAAGCATTAATATAACATTTCTCAAACAAAGTTCTTGTTCTGCTTGGTCTACTTTGTAAATGTTTGGTAATCCATCTTGATACACTCCTGTCTGTCAGGGGCTGCTACCTACTTCATGCTTTTGCTAGAAAAGGTAGACAGTGGCACTGCAAGGTACCTTCCTGGGACACTATAGCCTTTCTTCCTTAATTATATATGAGAATGGTTTCACTGATTTTGAAGCCGATTCAAGACATGAATAATTAGAAGCAATATGCAATATTTATGGTCAGCATTTTACAGCATGTAAAGAAATAGCGATGCTTAACATGGACTAGAAACGTCTCCAGGCTTCCTTTCTTCCACTAAGGATGAACACAACCTTCTCACCAAGGATTTAGTACTGGAAAATTACAGGACAATTTGCATAGAAATGGATAGCTTCATTTTTGAAATTTATTTCTGCTGTATGTATCTTTTTGGGTTAGGTTTTTTGAGGATTTTGTGTCCCCCCCCCCAATAATTTCGGATTTTACAACCTAGGTTAGTTTTATTTTGGTAGGTACTCACTAAAAAGGAATGGTGTAAAACTCGATAGTCAAAGATGACTGGCCTTGGATATTTTCAGAGAAAAGACTTCACTGAATTCCCTCTGTGAGGTTTGCTGTAGATTTTCCAAGATGCTGACTGTCCATATACATTTTGTTTTCCCAGGGAAACCATAAAAAAATTGGTGGTTTTTTTTTCCCTATAAAGTTTTTAAAAACCATGACAAGCCTCAAAATTATTCTAAATCACCAAACCTGTACCATAGTTCACTACTGCAAGATTATTGCTGAATAACCATGCACAAGGAATACTCATGTAGTCACACATAAAGCTCCTGACACAGCACCACATTCAAAACTAGTACATGACAATGTTTATGGCATTTTTGGAAGCTTCTGGAGTAGATATGCTCCTCCTAGCAGGTGATGTTCAGCACACCAGCTGTACAACTGGTCCCATAAAGTCTGTTATTAAGGCCTTTGTTCCTGACCAGACAACCTAGCTTCAACAAAAGGAGCAATACAGAAGGAAAACAATGATGGGGGCGGGGAGGGGAATAAAATAATAATAATAGAAAAAAAAAATAGAAGAAGGGCAAAAAGAGATGGGGTAACAATGAGGCTTTGAGGAGATAAGCCACTTCAGATGCCTCCTGTTTCCTTCCCTCCTTCTCCTCTTCCCAGTTGCTACAGGTACCTGCTTTCTCTGTCCCTTTTGCATTCACTTTTGACTGACCTTAGTTGTTCCAAGCTCCTCTTTTTTTACTAGCAAAGGCCAAATAGCAGAAGTTGCTACCAGTGCTACAGCAGTGAGCAACCATAGTAGCTGGCTCCACAGCAGAGCCGAGGTGATGCCATCCCCTTCGTGGCCTACTCCTCCTGCAGGCAGCGGGGCCACCTCCGAGCCCAGGGCAGAGGGAACAACCTTCCTTTTGCTTAAGTAGTCCTCTTTTCCTTGCCTTTTTCCCAGCACTGCTCACACTGGTATGGCACATTTGCTTGAGGTTTTAAACTCATGCAGTCCCTCCTCGTACCTGCCTCCCTCCTCTAGGGTGCTGGCAGACTGCAGGCATGGAGGTGGGTGCACAAGCTATCCTGGGAGGAACACGCTATTGTGGCTGAAGAGATTAATTCATGCACCAGCACTAGAAGTTTCACAAGTAAAAGCACCTTCCCAAACATCTGCTGGATTGAAAGCCGATCACCTGTACTGTGACAAAAAGGGTGGGAAGGGCACGGGCAGAGCCCTACTCACGCACACTGCCAGAATGGGGTCCTCACAGCCACGGCTGGACTGAGCAGCCCTGGGCTGACACAAGAAAGTTTGCAAATAAGGTTTCCCACCACACTTAGTTTACATAATTTCCTGCTCCTCTGCTGTCCTTCAAGCACATCTGATGGACAGCCCTGAAATCTCTCACATGGACCTTTGGGTTTGACCCACAGGAATTTAATTTGTTCACCTTAAGCTAACATCTGCCTTGCAAAAACAACCATAGTAGCACCCATGACAGCAGGCTTGGCAGATGGGCAGGACCAAGAGAGCCCACCGTGTCACTTCCCACTGAATAATTGTTAACAATGGACTAAAGTAGAGTTCCCCAAAAGCACCACGTCCCTCCGATCAAACATTAAATACAGATCCAGGCACTTCAGCATGTTGGGGGACGTCAGAGAGAGCTAGGAAATCAAGAGGCAGAAATAGAAATTACTTCACTTGCTTTTTTTTCTTGTTACTGCTTCAACTAAGATAGACAAAACTTTAAAGAGTAGGAACTACCAAGACAAGTTCTCTTGCACAAGCACAGATGCCACTGCCCAGGGAGGGATGGGTGGATAGTGTACAGTCCGAAGTGCTGCAGCTGCCCATGCCAGCACCAGGCTGCACAGCTCCAGCCAGGACCACGTGGCGTTACCCCCAACAGCATTTGGGCAGGGAGGGAGTACTTGTGAACAGCCGTGAGGACCTGGGAGAGGTAAAATAAAGTTTACCTACAACAGGGTAAGAGAAGGGAAGGAGCTAGATAGGAAAGCCAGCCAAATTAGCTCCAACACTAACACCAGCTATTGTTCTCCCCCCTGCATGAGACCTCTCTCCAAAGGAGAAGCAGCATGCAAGGTAGTTGCTTAGCTACTAAACTTGGACTTCGTGCAACTCATAATACTCCTCTACCATCTGCTAATGGTATTTCACTGTAAAAGTTCCTAAATTGCCTATACGTGCTGCAAGTGGTATCTTCTTTCATGCAACCTATTAGCACAATCATATAAAAACCAAACTGCATTTGCTGTCTATGAATACATTGGCAGCAAGAAATTAAGTCAGGGCTTGCAGTTTCAAGAGACAGGATTTGTGGTTCATGAGTACTAGGACAGTGCACGATGCATTAGTGAGCACAGCTTCAGAGGAGCACATTCTTTATGTTTCTCCCCCTGCCCCTATAAGGGTCTGATATTTGAAAGTTCCTTAGGTACAGTCCTTGAGTTTCTCCTTCTTGATGACACTAGTTTAGTTTCCTCTGGATTCTCAAGTCGCTTGCCCTTTGGTTCTCCTGCACAAAAAAAAAAAATAGGGATGATTTTCAGTGGAGCGGTGCCCTAGAACTGTAGAAAATTAGCCTCCCTTTCAAGTAAAGACAAGTCTCCTGGCTGTGAGAGCCAAGGTCATCACTAATCAGAGAATGAGACACAGAACATGTGGAGAGATGCCTGCTTTCAGAGAGTCAACATCCCTTGACATGTTAAAATAAATAAGTGGGGATTTAATTTGCCATCCCCTCTACTTTCAGTAAAGAGAGGAGAGGACCTTCCCCTCCCTTGCATATAATTTCACTCTGTTTTGCCGTGACAGGTGCCCCAGTTCCTCTCCTCTACACAAGACATTGCTTCAAGTGAGGTGTATCAGCTGACTCTGTCTGCATGGGGATGTGGGTGGGAACATGTTCTGGAGCTTATTTATCCAGCACTATTACTGGGTGAGCAAACTAACTCCTAGTTAACACGACGCCACATGGGAAGCAACCCTCCACCCAACACATATGCTTTACTTTGGTTGCCTTTTTTAAAAGAGCTCTTTTATAGTGCAAAAACCTTCTTTTATTTACATAAAGAATAACCGTGTTCACCACGTTTTAAATAAACTGTGCATGTGCACACAGTCACATGCACAGGTAAACAGACAGACTTTCCTGGTTACTTTTTTGAGAGGTTCATCGTGAGCTCAGTATGAGACAGTCCCACGTATTCTGTCCACAGGCATCCATCTACCATGTTTTTTGAGACACAGGTGACAGTTACTAGTACATTAAAAGAATTGGAGAGGCAGACCAGAAGAGATGGACAGTCATTAAGATTTTGGGAAAGTTGGAATGGTTCTTTTTCAGTAAAGCAAGAGCAGTGTTTGGAAGTGACTCCTGCACGTCTCAGGCTTGCGCACCTTGAAACAAGAGTGGTCACTTCTCATTTCTGTGTGACTTTGAGATCATAATTGCTAAAACAACATCAGTGTGGTTCTGTTAGTAATTGGCACTCACTGAGCTGAAGATTAAGCTAGCATGAAAACTGAATTACCACTCAAATCTTATAATAAACTGGAAAAAAATAGTTAACTTGTCTATATTACTACATGAGAACTAAAGGTTAAAAATTGCAAGTTCTGCTCTTTGGGTTCCTAAGTTATCCAATGCACTGAAAAGAGGATCAGTATTGACTTTAAAATGATACAGCCTATAGTGAAGATAGCAAAGACCTTCCCCAACTCTCTATGCTAATATACAGGAGCTCTGTCCTTATGTGTGTTTTATTTTAAATGTTGTATAAAATATGCAGCAAATAATGAAAGGATGCTTGAATATTTTGCATGAAGTTCCTTGCTAACTCTGTAGTTTTCTAAGGAATATTTCATAGCAGTGGAAACTGAAGTTTCTGTAGTTATATTGATATATAACTCAAAAAATAGAAGCAGCAGGCCAATACAACTGGATATTTTTTGTGGAACTGAACTGCACCTCAGACATTGCTTTTACCTCCTCTTATGGAGGGAAGCCAGCTGTCACCGCACTAAAACCAAAGAAGCTGCTTGGGTAAGGCTAAAAGGAGAACCAATGGACTTCACCAGCTGTCTACTCCAGTGCATTTGTAGTTGCAAGCTATAATCTACCACAAATAGCCACATTTAAAGAATGCGATTACACGGAACAAAGCTGATGACTCTTTCAGTGCCCACAGATCATTAGAAAATTGTAACCAGTTGCAACCTATTATTTCTTTGCACTGGAGAAATAAATTGATTATGTGTCAGCTGATTTTCTGTCACACATAAGTGGAGGTGTGCTTATAAAATCTACTCAAGCCTGATGTTCACAGGGCACGCATATAAAAGGAAAATTAGCTGGTTTGGGTATACTGCAGAGGCCCCAACAGCTCCATTTGTTATTGTAGACAATAACATCCAGTATAGATGAATACAAATTACAGTGTAACTGGAGATGCACCAGTTTACCCCAGAAAACAGGTTACTGTCCAGAGATCAAGCTGTCAAATGGCTTAATACACTACTTGCACATTAAGTCCAAATCCAACCCAGAAATCTAATAGGACAGTTTCTGGAAGAGACTGAACTTGGTATATCTTCCTTTTTTTGCCATCCTTTTGCACCAAAAATGACATGGTAAGACTGAAGCATCTCCCTGCCATTTATCGGACAGTTGGTCCCTCACTGCAAAAGGAAGCAGAGTTCACAAAAGATGCCATCCATCAGGTGTCTTCCTAGTCCTTTTCCTTTTTAATAGTTAACCTGGGATTTTCATTACACATCCAGCTCACCCAACAGAAGGGAACTTAAGCAGCTCAGACTCGTTTCAGAACGCCTTTGGTGCAAAGGTGGGTGACATTACTGTGCTGTTGCAGGGAAAACAGAAAATAGTTTAGGCTCCAAATTTTACACCAACCCAAAATAGCGTGCTTGGGTGACTTACAAGCCTTAACCTTTAGTAAGTAAATTCTGAGGATTTTGCTACAATTATCAAGTATCTGTTATTTACTAGGAGGCAGCTTTTCAATAGTTGAAAAACACTCCAGTGTCTGTTCCCATGTAGTTCAGCTGTCCTCAGTGATGAAGAAGGGGTTTTGTCATTTGGAAGGACGTTTTAATTGGAGGGGAAGTCTCCCAGTAGTGATTAAACTCATGCAGCTATCCCCAGACAAACTTCACATAGGCACCATTAATTTTAAAGATGCTTCACTAAACTTGTAAAACTTTAAAAAGAAAGTATTCTGCTTATGAATTGAAAGATCAAGTAGCTCACATACAGTTAAAAAAAACCAAACAAACAAAAAAACCACTCCACATTCTCAGAATCTCACATTAAAAATAAACACAAGAAAAAAAACACACAAAAAAGTCAAAATGGTCCCTTTAAATTCAGATAAAGCTTGGGTTATCCATGCAGCTCAAATTAACAAAGCTATAGGATCAGACTGCTCTCAGACAGCATTTGGGTGATCCAAACAACCCTCAGGAGCCTCCAGCATTGCCAAGGCAGATCACAGCCTCCACAGCTGCTGGAGAAGCAGTTCTCACAAACTATCTTGGGCATCGCTCCTCCTGCGAGACAGGTGCTGCTTATCTCTCGTGCAAGGCTCTGTCCAGAGCGATGACCTTGAAAAGTAATTTTGTTGATCGATATCTGTTAGGGCTGAGATTAAGCAAGAGCATGCCCTGGTGGGGAGGCTGCAGAAAAGCTATTAGACTGGTAAAGACCATAGGTTTGTCTTTTATTCTTCGATATTCACTGCTACAGTTAGGCAACCAATTTAATCTTTTCAGCTCTCATTTGCAACCACTTCTACGTATAACAACAGCAATGCATAGTGATGGTCTTCATAGCAATCGTCTGACCTGGCTAAAAAGAATAACAGGTTTCTTGCACTAAGCTTGGCTTTGTATCCGCATTGAAATACACTTAAACCAGAGAAGCAGTAACACTTCTAACCAATACTTCTAAGCTACTACCTTAGGGAAAGGCAGACAGAACAGTTGCAAGAGTCATAATGGGGCATTTCAGAAAAAGCAAGAAAGCCTTCTGCTTTCCTTCACCCTTCCTCTCACACTGAACCCCCATTCAGAGGGGTTTGTGTCTCAGGGACCTGGAGGTGATGCACCTCAAAGATCAGTTATCTCCCCTTTAACCAGGCCACTTACTGGCAATAAAAGCTTAAAAACAGTCTCTCTTGGAGCAAACACTAATTTCCCCTTCGGATTCATGGAAAGATTTATTTCAGCTAAACTGAAGTAATTTCCAGCTTTTCAGACAAAGGAGTTGGAACCAGATGAAATTTTGCAGCAAGCATAACCTTAAAAAAAAAAGGCATTACTTTCTAAAAAAAAAAATATTTTAAAGAAATATTTTTTATAAAATGCTTTGCTTGAAATCTTCAAAGAATAATACTAATTAAAAAAACACAAATAAAACAATGCTGGAGAAATGTATTTTCCAGATATCATTGTGGTATGGTCACAGCTTCATTACTGTTACAAGAAAAAAAAAGATTCATTGCAATAGATTTTTACCAGCTTGCTCTACCTCTCAACTTGCCTTGCAGACAGCAGTGTTAAACATAAAATAGAATGGCTTCTCTTCAGGAAGGGTAATTAAATAAAATGGGAATATAACTAAGGAAATGAGCCCTTTAAGATTCATTTAAGAAACAGCACACTGGTGCTGGGAATCTACCAAGGACTGTAAATTCTGGCTGAAGAACAGGCATAGAAGCTGCAAGATTGTTGGGACTCTTTTCTTCCAGAGGAAATTAGTGATTGATAAAGGCAGAGTTGAAAAATTTTTCTCCAGAAAAGAAAACCATTGTCTTTTGCCCCTACAGTTCCCAAACATGCTGGTGGCCTTACCCAATACTGACTGTATCTGTTCTTCTGCATTATCCTGGTGTGATTTTTTTTTTTTTAATCCTAAATTGCTTGTGCAATGTTATAATAAGAATATTAGTATCTGAGAATATAAGCAGAGTATTAGGTATTAATTGCTCCCTTCTCCAGGAAACAAGTTTCTTGCAAAAAGATAGTTCCCTCCAGAAATACCAAGCTGAATTAGAGATATTGCTGACAAGGCTTTCATTACTCTTAAATGACCTAGGATTCAAATTGACCATTGGCACTACCTACAGATAAAGGAATATGCAAATCCATGGCATAGGTGAACAAAAGCTGCCTCAGGTACACTTTCATTCTTTCACCTTCTGAGGTAAAAGACAAAACCTCTATTTGTCCCTCCAGGGCATTTTTGCTCCTTCTACAGAGAAATAGGCTTTTTCATTTTTAAGAACCATGATAAATCAGAATACTGTACGGGCTATCAGTATGCTAGGGATGCTTGTATTTTCTCACACTTCCTACCCTGTAGAAGTACCCCAATTGCGGCTCTGAATTCTATAAAAGCCCAGATTTCACAGTCAACATGGAAATCTGTTCAGTAAGATTTCTCCAAACATATATAGATATTTAATATATAGATAGATAGATATCTATCTCTCTCCATCAACAGTCAGCTTCCATGGTGACATAGTAGCAACCAGGAGAGTCATCTTTGCCATATTCTAATGTGACACCCACAATTATTATTCTGATTCCAAAAACCACAGTGACAGCGACTGACCTGTCATGTCAAACAGGAAAAGGGTTTCTTGTCTTGAGATGCAACTGAGTAGTGCGTACCCACAGCTGCTCAGTGTACAGGCAGATGTCTTCAGCTTTCAGAGAGCTGCACTGGGATAGAGCAGGCAACAGCTATGAACTATTTCCAGCTGAAGGAAACCAGAGTCAAATCAAGTGGCAGATGAGGCAATGACTCTGTATCCTGACCAGGAAGGTTACAGAGTTTAGCAAACTAGGGAGGTGGTATTTTGGTATTTTGTTCTGAGTGGGAGATGGCCCCCAGCTCCAACTCGTCCATCATTAACCTTTACAGCAGGGTAGGCATTTTAGATACACCTCAAACTGGAAGGATCTTGTGACTCTGGTAAGCAAGAGAAGCAATACTGCAGAGGATAATTTCTGATATTCTGGAATGAACTTATCGTTCTATTTGACTAAAAATGTCTCATCTTCCTTCTATCAGAAACACTGCTTTGCAGGCAGGCGCAGTGAGTCTTCAGCAATGGGTGTTATTAAGGAAAAGGGGCTTAATTCTTCTGATGAGATACTTGTACAAATAAAAACATTTTACCTAGAAACTGGAAACAAAGGTTTTACCTTAAACCCACAAATCATTTAAGATTTCAGATTAGCAAAGAAAATGTCAAAGGATTAGACACATAGTTGGTGTCAACAGCTAAAAAGTTTGCAAGATATGCAAGGTAGGAAGGGGAAGAAGCTCCAAATCTATGCCACCCAAAAGGACACCACTTTCCATCCTTCTCAAATTTTCAGCAGCGTCGGACAAAAATTCCTTCCACAAGATGATCAGCAAGGACAGACAGGCTGCATGCCATTTTCTCTGCCTCAGTACCCTTGGTGACTCTTGACTCTGCAATGCAAAGTGAGGTGTAGTTCAGATCCCAGATGGAAACTCGCAGGGACACAGAAGGGTCATGACCCTTGCACCCATCTAGCAGTAAATCAGCACATTCCTTACCCCCCTTTTCTTTTTCAAAGCATACAGATAAACATCAACATAACAGTCACTGAAGTCATGCAAAACAAATCAATTTTCTCACCAATTGTGTAGGCTGATCTCTAGCTCAAAGTTCTGCAATCCAAACTTTCCAACTTCGTTTTGGGGTGTCAATACTGCATGGGAGAGCGCACCACAACGCTGCTGTTCCCTTGGCCTCCAGGCTTTAGCACACACACCTCACCTCTTTGGGAAAAGTGGAACAAAGTCTGCTGCAAGGGCTCTAACTAGGCTGGCACATTTACACAGCTGCTTGCTAAGAACACTGACACCACCACCACAAATCCATCCAATTTTGTCCGGGCAAGTAACAGTTACTGGAAACCAATGCCTACTTAAAACAATTTTAGGTTTATCATGAATTTCACTGAAAAAAAAAAAAAAATTCAGCACATCACTCAAGAATAGAAATGTGGTGAAATGTCATTACTCTCTCCAAAATACAGAGCAGCTCTGAGTGACAGGGCATGATTACATCCTTCCAGACAAGAACACAGAGATTTTAGTGAAAAGCTGCTTCTCACAGAGAGACTGGCTTGGGTCTGAGCTAGCAAGTCCTTTGGACCAGAAACCTCCAAAACATCCACTAACACAGTTGGTTCAAAGGATGGTAACTGAACACGGGCAGAGGCTTTGTGGGGTGGGAGACATCTATGGCCAGGAGAAGGCTGAGAGTAAAGTGATGGACTCATAGCGATGTACAACTGGATTGAGTAAGGAGGACCCCATCCAATATTTTTGTTTGATTCATTTATGCTTTACCAGCAGCTTTCTACACAGACTTCAGGCCCGTGAGTTATGAATTACCAAGCCGACCAGAGACAGGCACGTCCAGGAGCACATAACATCACAACAGAGGTGAACAGGAGCCGGTGCAGCTCCTATGAGGCTGGGTTGTGCCAGGGCAGGAGCAGAACCAGCAGCACAGACCCTCTGCACGCTCTTGGCCACACAGCTCTATGGGCACCCAAGGGGCCTCGGAGGCAGCAGCCCCGCTGCAAGCTGCCAGGGAAGCCATAGCTGAGCAGGGCAACATTCAGGTCTTGCTCGTTTTCTAGTCCCCTCCTCCCAAATCACCACACACAGCCCATGCAGCAGGATTTATACAAGAACAGGTGTGTGCAGGGGACAGACAAAAAGCCCCACACTAACCACTGTGCTTGTTCAGAAGGGAAAAGCCAGGCTTCTTAAATCTATTCTTTTGAAAGGGTCACAAAGGATGATCCAGTTGACATAATAAAGGTGTATTTTCAAAAAAGTCATTTGAAGCTGTTCCTCAAAAGTGCTTCTTAGTGCATCTCTGTTGTTAAGAGATAGCAAGACATCTTTTCTCGGATTAAGAATGGATTTATCTTTTAGCAACTTATCTCTTCACACTTGACTAAGAGATTTTTTTTTTTAAATGGAAACAACTGGTCAGTTTTCAAAGGAAGTACACACCAAGAAAAAAAAAATCCCTAGTTTTCTGACAAAAAAAAATGTCCTTATTTCAGTTTCCTACTTAAAAAAATGGGGATATGCATTCTGAAGGTTTGGAGAAAAACAATAGGTTGCTTTATACATACAGAAGCTCAAAGACACATCTTAAATATGAGCATTAATCTATTAATGATTAATCTATTTTTGACAGAGGGAGGTATATATTAAATATATCAAACTATTTGGTTTTTATTCTTAAAAGAAGAGAGGCCTATACTGCTCTATAGGAGTAAATATTTCAGTTAAACTCCACCGAGATGTGTCAGAACACATCTGTATTTTAATAATGGATCAGTGATACATCAATTATTACATACCAATAATCCAATTAAAAATACACTCCGAATAAACTGTCTGGCTCAGCTCCAAGTCTGCAGACTACTTAAACAAACTAATGGAAACATTAGGTGCTAGGCTGCGTATTTTGTTTTCTAATTAAGGTAGTATTTGGCTGACACAGAACTGAATTTACATGTAAAAGCCAAACAATTAAAAAGGTCACACAACTAAAACTTTGGCATTTCACACATGCAAATGGAGCTACCCAGTATAAAACAAATTAACCTGTGCAAACAAGCCTGAGTTATGCTGCACATGTACTTGCTAACAGAGACCTGTACTCAACCTGTGAATGAAGTTACATCTTATAATTGCCCACAATAAAATCTAAAAAGCAGAGGAAATTATATACCAAGATTAGAGGAGCTAGGCTATGGGGAAATACAGCCAAGCAGCTGTGACGGCAGGTGACAAAGCCAACCTCAAGGATAAATACAAGCCAGGCTGAGAAATCTTGCTCACACTAGTGATTATTTTAACATAAAATTGTTAATATATTGTAAAGATTTGAAACTTTGTCCCTTGCATACTAAAGAGAATTATCCTCAGACCTAGGAATTCAGATTTTAAAAAGGATTTTGCTTTTCATTGTCTGCTGATTTCCACCCCCTCCTTTTTTTTTTTTCCTTTCCCTCAGCAGCATGAGCATACATGAGGCAGAAAGAAGACAGCTATTCCTATGTTCCCAAGGCAGTCCATGAAAAAATAGGCAAGTCTAGTGGAGGAAATATGTGAGCCATGTCAAATGCAGAGTCGACCACTCCTTTGGGAAGGAAAAGAGTTTTCACATAGGCAATTCCCAAAACGGGGAGCAAGGAGCAATTAGAAAGCATTGATAAGCTGACCTGGACATCTGCAGTTGGGACTGTTGAAGCATGTGGGAAGGAGACAACAAGACACCTAGTTAAAAAACTCATCTTCCTGGGGCAATAAGGTAGACCTTCAGCTCCAGCAAATCTTGCTTACAAAAAAAGTCATTATCCACCTGCAACCTCGGTAAAAAGTCATGCCTGATGTGCAGGAATACAGTACACCATCGCATTGGGATGAGTTGAATGCTTCTCCCTCCTACTGCTTTACTTTTCCTTCAATTATAACCAGATAGGGCTTTTTATTCTGGTTTGGAAGTCTGAGAAAATTGCTAGTGGTGCCTGTCAGAGTGAAGAGGGGTCAAGCCTTGAGGTTGACATAATTAGACACTATGTGATCTATCACATTTCATAGAAAATTATCCTTATTTACACCAGCCGCAGCAATAGATCAAATATTTTGTTTTCTAGGAAGTTTGAGTTAGAAGAACAGATTACGATTTTGCCATTAGGATGACAGCTAGAAATACAAGATTCTGCTAAACAGCAAAATAATTCCCTGGTGTTAAGGCTGAAACCTTGGGAGTTCTTTCTTTGGGATATTACTCTTCTTCATCTCAACAACAACAACACAACCCACAAACAAACAAACAACAAACACCAACGCATACAAACACATCCCCCTGAAAACCTACGTATGCCACATGTATCACAGCAACTTTAAAGGTAAATATGCAAAAGAAAGTCAGAGAAACATTACTCATTTTGTTTCCCCCTCTCCAAGAACAACAAAAGACATTTCAAACACGCTCTACAGAAAAAAAAAAAAAATCTAAAGAGAATAGCAAAACATTTTAATTTCAAGGTTTTCAGGCAGGCAGAAGGACCCCATTTTGTGCCCAGTTCCTAAAAAATGCTTTCAGTTTTTCAGCCAGATTGACTTATACGAGATGATTATTTGTGCTTTTAACCTATTGCACTTCGAATATAAGAGCTGTAACACAGATAAAAGTAAATATTCCTTCCTACTCCCATCGCAAGAGGTAACATTGCCTTTGTGTTTTACATGCTAACAAATATCATGTTTTTAAAATATATATATGATGGCAGATGTTGCATGAATTACTGAACTAGATTAACCAAAGAATACTGAAAAATACAAACAACAACAATAATAGAATATAAGCAAAAATTACTTGCCGTTTATTTCATGGTCTCTGCATTAACAGTCCTTGAAATGTACTTTCTCTCTATATACAACATGAGGAGTGAAGTAACATCTGTTTACAGTGCTGAACAACTTCTATATCGTTTTTATTTTTGAACAGTTGGATCTTTTCTTGAAACTCGAAGTCTGTATGACCCACAAAGGTGGGTTATACAGGATATCTAATAGAAGCCCAGTGTAAGTAAACACGAAGTATTTGAAGATTTGATTAATCTGAAACCTTTTACATCACCAGAATTCCACAAATACACATCTATGTCTATATTATCTGTAGGACCACAACAGAGAGGATGCCAGTAGATGACCAGAGACCTCACAGTATGAGGCTCTGCCCACAAGCACAAGAAAATGGCAGGTGCTTTGGACATCTTGGTTAAAACCTGCAATTTAAAGTCTTCTTTTCAGTATTCTCTTCTCCTGGCAGAAGAATGCAAAACTTGTTGTCTCAAGTTTTTCAATTATTAAGATGGAAACATATTAAAAATAATGAAAGTTTCAAAACTGATCAAAAAAAAAAAAAAAAAAAAAAAAAAAAAACAAACCACAAAAAATCCAAAAGCTTCCACAAATATTAGGGTATGTGTTTGAATTAATAATCCAAAATAGTGAAATAGCTTTGAAATCTCAATCCGTGCATCTGACATGACATGCACAAAATAATGGTGAGATGACTTCCGCTTTGATCAGGGACTATCAAAGGGGTTCTATGGAGTTAAGCTTATAAGCCCCACTGAAATTTAATAGTTTGGAAACTTTAAATGTCTTAGACTAAATCATAGCATCAACTTTTACCTTTTTTTTTTTGTTGGTTGTCAGAAGACTTGAGCTATTTCTTTCTAGTGCTTGAAAAAACAAAGACAAATGACATCTAAACATAATCAACATGTGCCACCATTCAATCTTTCAATAATGACTTAATAAACCCATCATAACTAAAGCCAGGTAAGTAATTTAATGCTAATTATTTCCAATTAATTACTACTTTTAAAAACAAAAGCAAAATGAAGTTTTAATGCTTCTGTCTTTAATAAAGACTTTTAATTTGCAACCCACTGAGAAGTTATTTCAACTTTTGCTGGTTTTTGTGTAATACTGACCAGCTAATTTAAACACCAAATCCTATCAATTTCCCAACCAGATGAATTATAGACCCTCAGAGTTTTAATGTAAGCTTTGATCAAAATTCAACTCAAGAAAATTTTAAACAATATGTACTAACACAAAAAAAATCTCCACAAACATCAGAAACTTTAGAGTAGGGCTTTTTTTATTTTTTTCCCTTAATACATTGTTATCTCACCTACTCATCAAATCCCACATATACAGAAGCTTTTGTCTCTGAGAAAATAAGCACTTTATTGGTGAGGAAAGAGCTAGAGTTTTCCCTTAGATTAAATATATATATTTCAGTAAAGCCTATCTCCTCTTCTTAATACTTTTATATAAGAGTTTATGATCAAGCCAGAAAAAACAAAGTCACAACCACTGAAGGAAACCCGCCGCCAGCCCCGAAGCAGCTGGCGCCGAGCCCGCTCCTGCTCACCTGCTCAAGGCCCCAGCACATGTATGCTGCCGGCACAGCCCGAGCATTGTAGCAGAACTACTTTCCATTCTTCACCTTCAGATAAAACTACACCCCAGGATCTCTGTCAGTTCAAAAGGGGATAGTTTTTGGGTGCTGGCACCACACCTCGTGCTCCACTCCACCCACACCAAATTGGCAAGCCAGGGCCAGTGCACTGCTGACCCAGTTTGCCTCCTCCATCACTCTCTCCTCATGCATTCGTCCTGCTGAAGCTCAAGCCTGCCTCTCACAGAGAAGCTGCCTCCACCCAGGCGCAGGAGCTTTCCCCGATTCCCCTCCCAAAGGGCTGCTGCTGCCTCCTGCAATTCCTCACTGAACAGCGGAAAAGGGTTTCCCTTTAACAAGCCACACAGGTAAAGGGATTAAGTGACAAAGAATAATTAAATTGATGGTCTAATTCAACACTTAACATTTTGCATGCTTTCACTGTCTGCTGTTTGAGTTCTTAATAAAAGGTTTAATACACTTTTCATGGCACTTCAGACTGTGGAACTGAGCAGGCTTCATAACCAAAGGCCTGGTACTTGCCCAACAACTGTTTAATATCCAAGCTGGCACTGTAGGATCCTTCTTTTACAACCTCATGGCTTCTTACAGCAATGTACCTACATCACGTCAAGAGCTTTGCTCCGGGGTCAAGCAAGCTGTTAACTTGCCCCACACTCTGGAACTGTCTCTCATTTAAAAAAAAAAAAAAAAAAAAAAAAAAAAGTCTCTCTCCCATCACTGCCCTTCACCACCATTGTCTAGCCAATCCTTCAGCCCTTAGACATGCACCTTATCCTCCAAATCCCACCAAGCAGAGCACGGAGAAGCCTGAGTCTTCACTGCCTCCACAAACCGTGTCCAGACACTCCTCCCACCTCACACCAAACCCCTCTTGCTGTCCACAGGCAGCTGGCTTCTCCTCTAGACATCCTGGCAGTTTTTCAGATGCTGTCTCAGAATAATCAAAACTACTGCCTGCACCAGCCTTTGGAGCAGACCAAGGATGATCAGCAGCTGCATTGAGTTGTCAGGAGCTCGAAGTGACATGTCTATGGATGCATACCCCAGCCTGTCAGGATGGCATGTGTTTTCTGCATGCAAAAGATCTACTTTCCAAAAAGCAAGACTTGCTTTACAATAGACCTCTGCAGTGCCCAGAGCACCGATTTTTTCCTGTCACCAAACGTAAACAAGCCACAGTCTGCAGTAAAATATGGTTTACTAAGCCACGGAATTGATAGAGCTTCATATTCCTCCGTGGCAGATGTTACAAATATGCAGACAGACAGTCCTTATTGATCCAAGTGGTTTGCAGAAACTCCATTTGAAAGCATATGTTACTCTGCTTGACATCTTGACATGAATGACAAGACAAAGCCAGGAATGCAAATGCAGAAGAGGAAACTGTCCTTGTGTTGTAAAAGCACATTCACCCTGTCAAAGAGTTGGGTAAACGTTGCACAAGCAATCACAGCCCAGAAGAGACAAGCGAGCCAGTCTACAGGCACAGGAGGGGAAATCAAACAGCACAGACTTAGACCAGGAACTCGCAGCCCTGCCTGCACCGCCCGATACCATTGCTATTGGTCCTCTCCACATGCCAGGATCAGTCTGACCCAAGTTTCCCTATTTAGTATCACATGGATACTAAGCCTCACCAATCCTTGCTGACAGGTAATTCCCACCCCACTGCCCTGCCTACACCATCAACATTCCTCTCCAGAGACCTCTGCATCCTCAGCTACTATCCCTGCTTTCCAGAATGCACTCACATACCCCTACCCCAGCAATTCCCCTTCCCACAGCTGCTCTGGACCTCTCCTGCACTCCTCCACTGCCACTGCAGGAGGCACAACCTCTCTGGCAAGCTCACAGCAAACGCTGCCAAATGCCTCACTCCATCCTCACTTTGCCATCATCTTAGGGTCCCCACAGGGTGCGTGTGGGGCTGTGGGCTCTACTGCCACCTTAGTGGTTGCCATACTGGAAGCTGAAAGCTTTCATAAACCATCAAAGCACCCTCCCAAAAATTGGTTCTCACCATAATTCAAGCTGGCTTTAGAACCAAGAAAAATATTGCAATGCATTTTCCCGGCCCGCTTTTAAATGACAGCTGAAATGCAGGAGCTACTCATTTGCAACAGTCTGACCCAAGTATAGCACTTGTAAGTGCTATACCCGTCTACACCCAGCACTTCCCAGGAGTTTTCCCTGACACACGCTATCCACCAATCAGCAGCAACACAGCCAGATGGAAAGCAGCTCCCTGACGGGTGGGCAAACCCCACAACATAGCGCACATGGACACATCCCTCTCCTCACCGAGAGCAGGACACGCCTGTCCTTTCTGCCAAGCTCAGTCCTCTGGGATCCTTACAAATGTGTCACAATGAAAACGGGTCTGCAACTGCAGATAAAGATTTTCACCAAGTGTCATCCCAGATTTATTTATGGGTAAGAACTCTCTGTCTCAGTATAAAGAAGCAGTTCTCAAACTTCATCTCATCCCCATTTCCCTGTGCTGCTGGTGTAGCTACTGATGGCTACGGGAAGCTACACCACATCAGGAGCACTTGGCACAACGAGCCTGGGTGCAGGACAGCGCTACCAAACGCTTCAGTTATGTCCTTTAGATCTTTAATCAATAAGTATACCCACTCCAGCAGATTAAATAATGGTTTCTATATAAGACAGGGAAACATTTCCAGTGTCTACTTAGATTTATTTGCAAATATGCATTTCAGCACTTTGGTGGGCTGGAATATTTTACTTCTGGTAAGTATTTAATTTGATGGGATTGATTCAATATAAATCATGTAAAAAGTACATTAAAGTTTTTTATGCTGATATGTAGAAAAAAAAAATACATAAATCTGGAATCTCTCTTCCTCACAGTTCATTGTCATGGTGGTATGCTCTTTTGTTCTTTTAGCTGCAATTCTCACCTGAAGTGCCAGGCTCCTTTGTGCTATACTTAACCACTTTGAAAATAATTCCATCAGAAAAAAAAAAATACACACATTTTACAAGAAGGGAAGAAATTAAGAAAAACTGAAATATAGAAAATATCAAAGATATTTCCTTTAATAAATGAGTAACTTTTTAGAATTAGAGTCTAAAAGCAGTCCTATAATTAACTAAAGCTGTTTTAAAACTCCTAGTTCCACATCCCTTTACATACAGCTTCAGTTATGACATTATAACAAAACAATTAATAATGAAAAAAAAGCATTCTTTATCTTGAAAACAATTTGGGGGCATGCTGAGCTGCAATGTGTTGTTTCCCACCTAGAAACATTTCAGATGATATCTACAGTACAGTCAGTCACACATAACATGTTATTCAGAAATCATTTGCTGTCCCCAGCCAGTCACCCAAGCAGTTGAAGCTTTGGCAAGATGTGCAAACATTTTTTTTTTCTTTCTTGTTCAAGTTCTTTGGCTACCCTGCTACTTCCCATATCTGGGCCTATAAATGATTTTGAGGACTTATTTTTCCCCCCTTATGTTATACAGCAACCAAAACAGATAGAAACATTGACACTCAAAACTACAGAGCTTTATAACTGTAACAAAAGAACCAAACAGTTACTGAGAGATTAGACATCTTCCAATCAGATTTATAAGAAAAACAATTTTAAAAGACAAAACAACTTTCTTATGGTGGTGCAACATGATATGAAGTTACTAGCAGAATTAATTGATTTCCAAGCAAATTAACTAATATAAATTTAAACAGAAAAAAAAAAGTAATTTAAGTAGTATCCTGTAAGAGTTTAAAAAAAAAATAAAAATCCCTCTAACAAGCCTGACAGTAAACTTAAGAGAAAATAAAACTCAATAAAAGACTGAAGCCTTACACATTACTTGCTTCTGTTATTAGTTACCTTGCAAGCTTGGAGAGGCCCCATTTCAGTACTGCTTCCCTCCCATACGAACATTAGCAAAGCAGCACCCTCAGGAACGCAGAGACACATACAGCTAATATTGCCCAAGCCTTGACTCTTACCCCAACCCAGAGAAGTCAGAGGTTTCTGGGTAGCTGGGCGAGGCTGATTTTTCCCAGCTGCAGACCACAACAGCCATTGGGAGTGTCATCCAGCAAGAAGCCCACAGCTGGTGTAGGTGCAAATCACCAATTGAAGCTGATCTTCCCCAGCTGAGTGAGAATCAAGCCAGTAAACCAGCATCACCAAACAAATAATTCCAACTCTTAAATAACATAACAACTGTTTATGGTAGAACAAATGCTGTTTTTATTTGTTTCCTAAAAATCAAGAAAAAATAATAATTAACTGAGGCAATTGCTTGTATGATGGAATCTAGGCTTCTCATACAAGTAACAGAGCTTTGCTAGACATGAATTGTAACCACCCTTTTCTCCCTCCCCCTTCACCATGTGTTCATTTTTACCTTTAACTTTGCTTCTCTTCAGAGTTTTCTTCTAACTTTCTCCTTGCCTTTCCCAGGGTTGCCAAAGGACGTGGATTCTTTGTAAAATTTCCAACAGGGTCCCCCAAATGTGTTGTGTTTAGCTGCTCACAACATAAGTTCAAGACAGTAAAGCAAAATAAAATAGAATAAAAATGTCTGAGCACTGTGGTTGCTGTACTGCCCCAGTACCACAACTTCCTCTGAAAGGAACATTCCACTTGCCACCAAGCCAACAGCTTTTAACCTTTCTTACAGGAGGCATACCTAAATTTGAACGGATTTTAAGAAATTTGTTCTCTAAGCTATTTCAGCATACAGTTTAAACTTAAATCCATATTAAATGCTCAAAATAGTAATAAATGTTCCTCTTTCAGGTTCATCTTTGAGGCTCTCAAAATATTTTCCTTTTCAGAACTATAGTTGAATACAGGTTTATGGAAAGCAGTGCTCTCAAGCTCAATAATAAAAGCCAAATCTTCACCTACTGAAACTCAGTATGCTTGTCCCTTTAACTGGAAGGATGCTGATTTACACAGGTGAGAACCCAGGTTTAAGTGTTTTATTCTATCAGCAGACTAAGAGAAAGTGCTTTGTTTTGCTGAGACTTCGTCTACAGTGCAGCAATGGTTATCAAAGCAAGGCAGATATTGGGAATTTCACTTTGCAAGACAAATATTGCACACGTGTAGTTGTAACTCAGCATAAAAATGTTCTATCAGGTTTCAACTCTGAAATTAAAAAGCACAATTACTCTTTTTTTCCATTGCAACAGGAAAACATGACACACTAAGAAATAAGAGCAATGCATTCTTCAGATTGCAAGCAGATTGCCTGTGGATTGCAAGCAAATAGAAGAAACGGAGTCCCATTTTTGTATGAAAATAAAGTCATTTCTAAACTAATGGATCGATAGAACAAGACGCACTACAAGTGCTGTGCCACAGATGTCACTTTCGCAAAAGTTCATCAGCAAAAGAGCACGATAAAAGGAAGGTATAGGCACTCGATTTCCATTTCATGTACAACCACCTTTGCAATGTAAACATCCCGGAGGAGCAGGAACATTTGGGATCATACATTATTCTTTTTCAAGCACACTCAGGGGAAGTTCTGTTTTAAGATCAAGGGCACAGTTTTGTCTTCAAAGTTTTCAGGAATTTCTGCAGTTTTTCTACTTCAACTTGCCAGATATTAAAAGTGAAGGGTCAAATCTGCAGGTGGTGTAAAGAAGCAGAGCTCTGTGAGAGCTTTGAGCTTATGCTCATTTACATCACATGGAAATGGTATTTCTCACTTCTTCTGTGAGTAACTGTGCATGGATATATATATGCATGAGTGTGCGGTGAATACATATTACACAGAAAGTGAATGCTTTGATCTGTCAAAATGAAGATATAAATATAAAACAGGAGACAGGATATGGAAATCATACATTCTGCATTTACTTTGAAAACTGAAAGTTATGGGGAAAGAAACATTGTTTATGTTCAAGGAGAGCCTTGTGATTTGCTTAAATAATCTAAAACCAAACCACCATCACATGAAAGATTTAACAGCTTCCTGTCATGGTTGACAGGCTCAAGCTATGACTTGCTAACTTTTCTATAAACAAATAATTACTAGATAGTGACAGATCTGTTGTGGATTCCTGCTTTTACAGCATAGATCCTGGTGCAGCAAAGCACTAAAGATGGTTAACTTTAAGCAACTGAATAGTCCCAGGGAGTTTGGGGAGCTCACTCATCTGCTCAAAATTAGCCATACATTTCACTTGAGAAGCACATTTTAACTCCATCATTAATCAGCAAAGCACTTAAGCCTGTGCATAAAGCAGCTGCTTTCTATAGGGCTTACACAAATACTTAAATACTTTTCTGAAAGGGGATTGTGTGGTTTGATTCTTCAAGATCCTCATCATCTTAGATGTAATCCTGTAGAGCACTCAAACAAGAAAGTTATATTCTATGAATAAGAACCAGTGAGAGCCAACATTGTTTATAAATTAAACCACTCTTCCAAACTTTACAGCACACGGCAAGGCTAAGCAAGGAGGAAAACAGTGAAGATGGAGAATGTTAAAGTTAATCCCCAAAATATACTGTATTCACAATTTATTCCACAAATGCGCTCCAGATTAAATTATTCAATACGGGGGTTTAGACTATAATACAAAAACTATCTAGTATGTTTTGTGAAAGCAATGATGCTTCAGTAAAAGAAGGTTTCAGTCTCCTTCTCTGAGCTTTGTTGCAGCAAATAAATAGCATGCTTTATGGGGAAATGGCAAGGGAGTTGCTCAAATGACCTCTGACAAGCTTGTTTGCTACAACACTGGTGCAGAGCTGGCAGAAGGGGCTATGCCACCGTGCACCAGCAGCTTACCACACCTTTTCACCGTCCAGAAGAGAGGACGTGGCCGGGCAATTGCCTCATGATGCCGAGGTGGCCAAGTGAGCTGTTTATCCACCTGTGCTCTGGAAGATGCTCAGGACAAGGGGCGAGGGCTTTCTCACTCCGGTACTGCCAGGGAGGGAGTCCTTGCTCCAGCCAAGCCCTGGCTTGCAGATTGCACCCTTGTAGCAAGACGAGCATCTCCTTCCACCTCTTCTGGAGCATATTCCTCTGCAGCTGCTAAAATCTTAAACTGGTAATAAAAATGAGGGATTTTTCCAATGCAAATAGTTGCACACTTTCTCCTAAGTGTCTTTACAGATACCTAGGTGTGCATAGTCTTTTTGTGCAGCTATTTCTGCCATAACTAATTAGTGTATTCATGGAAGGTGGGAAAAAAATCACGGGAAGAAGCATCTATTTTCTCCTGTGGCCACAGGTTTGTTAAGATAATGATAAGAAAGAATATGACGAAAGAAAAAAATCCCAAGCTTCTGTGGGCCAAGCCTCTAAATATGATAAATCTAGTCAGCTGACTAGAGCATTATTCATTTTTAATTAGTTTGAAGCAAACAGTGCAATCTGTGATACAAAATCGCACTGTCTTCACGAGGAACCAGCTTGACAACAGAGACAAATTAATCCCTGCAAGACTACTCCTGTAAGCTCACCATCAATATTCCTCATTTAAAAAGTAGTCTGCTGAGTATGCTCTTTCATTAGGCTGGTTTTGCATCGCAGTTTGACTTTTCTTCCCTACTGCTTAAACTAGAAATGTAAAAATTTGGGGACTTTTATCATCTCATAAATATACCTGTTGCATAATTATGCAAATCAAATTAGGAGCCATCAATTGAATGTTTATCCAAAAACCTGACCCAGATTGCCTGCTGACTTTCTTGGGATGTGAATGCATTTTTACCTCTGTTCAAACATAATTGTTCACTGTAATGTAGGCAGTGATTTTGCTGCACCAAGACCTACAGCTTTTTCCAAACAGCAGTGTTCTAATAAAGTGAAGAAATCCAGCTACAAGAGGAAATTACAACCTAGCTATAGGGATACATTTGAGAAGACACTAAATTATCCCAATTCTGAAAAATAGTGATGGTCCATTAGCAACGGGGGGGGGGAGGGGGGAAGGATCAGTTATCTTGGGCATTTGAACTACTATTTGGGAAGGAAACAATGTGGTTTGGTTTGGTTTTTATTTTCTTGTCATATGAAATTGCATTGGTAATATTTCTAGAATGAGACATTAAATTCGCTATATGTGTTGCTCTACCTTTGTCCTCTGATTGTGTTTCACAGACAAAAAAAAAAAAGGCATTTTACAGCCATTTCTACCAAGATTATAGACATGGCCATTAAAATGTTTCTCTTTATAAAATCAATGGAAAAAAAAGCAGAGCTGTGCTTATAGTCATGAGCTTAGCCTTGTCATTCAGAGATACGACTTCAATAGAGAATGTTGCACCCATTATGCAGCAAATTCTTTGAAATCTTAAAGAAATGGGACCAGAGGGCAGAGTCACTGCAACACCATTATCTTCTGCCCGTTAAAGCTCTTCCTTGTCTCACTCCTTTCAGCCATTGCTTCCTCCCCATTTTCAGTCGTGTACACAAGACACAAAAAGGAGCTGATCAGTTTTTCTTAAAAGCTTTCCCCTTAACATAAAACTTGCTGTTTATCAAAGCATTTATATATATAATATATAGGTCATATATATAATATATATTATATATATAACAAAATTCAGAAGGTTAAATAAAAAGAGCCACACAGTGCAGCAGACATTTAAAAACACAATTCAATAATCCTGTGCTTAAACTTAGAAACTGTGTGGAAGTTTAAATCCCTGTTAGAAGGAAAAAGTTCTCTTTTTTCTCTGTTTATTGTTTGTTGGATTTTAGTTATAATTCATGTTTAAAACATTTGTTACTGCTATACTAATACCAGCTGTAAAATTCTCCGAGTGAATTGCCATCTTGACTATAAAACAGGGTTCTGGGGAAAGGAGAGATCTGAGCATGGTGAACTTTTCTAGCAAGAAACAGATATTTTTTTTTGCTCTTAAAAAAGAAAAAAAAAGAACAGTAAAAGAATAAGTGTTGAAATCCATGGGAAGAAAAAAAAAATACGGCCCTCAGTCCCAGTAACTGGTCTTCTTTGGCACTTGAGAACGATCACAAGTAGTTTGCCTTTTTATTCATATAGAACAAAATTTACAAAGTCATTCATACATTTTTGTTTGTTTTTGTTTTGTTTTTTACTGACTTCGAAAATTGGGAATATTCAAAATACACTTTTACCCCACTTCATTCTTTCATTATTTACAGGTATATACAAGAAAAATGTGAGAGTTTGTGGTGGATTTTTTTTGTTTCTTTTAGATTTTGTATTAAAAAGCTCTGCTGGTTGTTTTACTGTTTGTTTTCATCATATGGATGTTCCATGCGAGGGCTCCATTGCTTCTGGAATGACTCCCCCCGGCACAGACTGAAAGGACATTGGGATCGGGGTTTTCACAGGACTCTGACGAAATAGTCCTCCATTTGGCGACCTGTGTTTACACTGTATGGAGGGCATGGTGGCTGAGCTGCTCAGGGGCAGCGGCAGGTTGCTGCCAGAGGCAGCTGTGAGTGTCCTGCTGGCACCATGAGTTGTCTGTTCTGGTAAAAAGGTGGTCACAGAAAGTTGTGTGTTCTGATATTCGCGCACCGGCTCCAGGGTCTGAGTTGGCTGCATGCCACCAATCTCCAAGGCTGAGATCTCAATGGATGCTGGAGAGATTTGCTTGTGGGCTATGTCTTCATCAATTAAACTGTTCATGCGTCTGTGGACCTGCTCCAGGTTCACTTCTTTGTCCTAGTGAGGAAGAAACCAGAACAATCAGTCCAAACACAGTCTCCAATCCTGTCCAGCCCCCCTCCACTTCCTCTGTGTGACGGGACTTGCTGTTCACTGATCACATCGCTTTGATTTCATCTGTGCCTGTGCAAAACCTCAAGGTCTGCTCAACATCTCCAGCTGAGAAACACATGCTGAAGAAAACAACAGCTCAGTCTCAGCCTGCAAAAGCTTGTGATGTGGTCAATCTCATCCTCCTTGCAGGTAAACCAGTGGCTCTGGTTCAGCTAACGGAACCGGCACCAGGGACCAGCACATCCCACAAACCCTTAGCTCACTTTGCACAAGCCCAGAGAAAAAGTACACGTCGGGCAAACAAGTGAGGTGGGACGCCAAATTCCAGCGAGCAGCTCACCACCTTGTAACCACCGGACAGCTCACCACTGTCTCAGGTAGCTGCAGTGCCTTTTCTAAGGAACATGTCAGTAAAACACCATGCACAGCCTAGCTGACTCCAGGGTAGTCACTTCATGTGCCAAAATCACCTGGCCAGGGGTTGTGGTGGTGGTGGAGTCTTCCCTTTCCAGCAGGAAGCCCTGGGTCACCTATGTGGCACAGACTATAGACCTACGGGAACAGCAATAAGAGCGACCTACTCTGGGAGCCCTGGGGAGAGTAGCACTCATTTGTGTTTTGAAGAGCTGTGCGACCAACTATAAGCTGTCTGTCATCTTGACACATCATCTGGTAAAAATCTGTCTGTGGTCACAGATTGGGAAAGTAACACTGGTCTTTAGAAAAATGCATCACAACATATACTCATCATGTTTTAGCTTCTATGAGGAAATATAGCAAAATAAGTTGTCTTTAAAACCTGAAGCAGCAAAGACTTACAATGGGCTCTTTATCACCTCAGTGCCACATCCAGGATGCTCTTAATTAGAAAGTAACAGAACTGGCAGGGTAAAGTAAACCACCTGGGATGTTGTATGACTGAATTTTAATAGCTAGTTTTGTATTGCCAATAAAAAGGTATTATATAATTTCTCTGTATTTCATAAAGCACAGCTATGATCTGCAGTTGTAGTTATTTGAGGCAAGTGTAACACACAGTAAACTAGCAGCAAAGCATCTACAAAAGCCCAACAATCCTAGAACTGGAGAAATTCCCTGGTCTGACAGAAATCTCTAATTACACTAGGTAGCCAGCAACATTCCAGCCTAAGACGTAAGACTACCTGAAACTTCTGTGTTCCAGTAATCCCTGATTGCCCACAGACCAACGTGTGCTTAAATGTTGTTTAAACTCAACACCAGCAGCCTTGCAGATGCTCTGATTCACACTAAAAACTAGGCTCTGGGAACAGAGAACAGTGAGGTGCCATTGCCACCCACTGCTCATGATCTTTTGCCACTGGTGTTCAGGTGGAGCACAGAGAATTACAATATTATCCCAGTGGTATCCACTGCTATGCAACTTTGCTTTCACCTGTAAACTGACAAGTCAGCTCCAAAGCCCTTGACTCCAGCCAATGTCAACTACAGATTTGATTCTAATCTTGTGATTTAACACCACTTCCACATTAGTCAAGAACCACTGGATTTGCTGATCTCTGCATGGATTTGGAAATGAATTAGTGTTACACGATGATGAACCCAAATCTGTGTCCTCAGTTTAGGCTAAATCCATATTGATTTCAACTAGAGTACAATTGTTCAACAACTACGGGACTGAGCTGCATGTTGCACATCCTTTGCTAATCAGCAGAAAATTAATTCCTATTTCATTTACATCACAAATCCACCAATTCATCCCAATGAAGCTCCCAGAAACCCACGGGATACCATCTTCCTCACCAAAGAAATAAACTGTTTTTTAGCTAAATCCTCTAAGCAGAAAATTTTGAGTTAGAGAAAAATCAATAGACGATAAAGAAAAAAAAAAAAAACTTTTGTGGCACAAAGAGACCACACAATACTTGAATAATCCTTGCAGCTGCATTAAGTCCTTCTTGCCAACAGCCCTACCTGACCTGTCAGGCTCTTCATTCAGGAAGTTAGACAATGCACCAAGCTGACGATAACACAGAGGCCCTTTCATAAACTCTGTAGGTAGGTAACTTAAGGATTTGTAGTACAATGGCCGTTGGATTATATAGATTTAATTAATAATTTTATTTATATTTCTTGAAGTAAATTGGTGAACCAAGGGCAAGTGTGAGAAATGTTCTATCATCCCACTTTGGGAGTAAGGGCTCAATGTCTATGGGCAGGTTCCTTCTGCGCAGACGTCCGGCTAGGTGCTGCTGTGTTTCCCTCAGCTGTCTGCCAGTGAAAGCTTGCTGCAAATTTCTGCTTATCCACAAACTTCAGCTACCATCACATATGATGATATGTGTCTCAGGAAGCTAATTCCCAGAAGCCTGTTATATAATGATTCTTTAGGTACCCTGTACTATTTCTTTTTTCAAAAATGCTGCTAACTTTGATTTGAACTCCTAGGTCGGCATTCTAGTTACCTAGGACTCGTATTCTTGCTAAGCCCCTGCTGCAAAATAAGAAAAAAGTAGAGAATCAGGTTAGACCTGAGCAAATACTAGAACAAATTTTCCTAAGTAAGACTTTGGAGAAATGTCCAATGTCCATGACTCATTTGCATTTTTCTGAGCTTTTGCCAAATACTAATGCCTTCTTCAGATCATTTCAACTGAAAATATACATCAACATTTTATTAGTATTTGTATTTTTTGATTGCAAGCACATCCTTAGTGCATTCCATCCTTCTTTGCTATGGGAACAAATATAATGTGACTGGGATAACCAGTCAAGCCAGAGGGAAAGGTAGAGTTTCAATATTTGCAACATGCAGTCATTAACTGTTTGCAGAGGAAAAATACATTTCTGAATGAAGTTAGTCTTCGTTTGGAGCATCTGTGCACAAAAGGTCATAAAATCCAAAGGATGAATTAATCCTGGTTATATATTTAGCTGAGCACTTTTAAAATGGAAACATGAAGAGCCACAGATGTGATGCTCTTAACAGACATCTCCTGGTCCAGACCACAGGGGTTATTAAGGACCAGGTTGCTTGGAACATTTCCCTCCAGTGGCCTAACAGGACTGATTGCCCTCCTTATTTCTACTATGCACAGTCCAGCCCTGGGACAGCATTCCTCAGAAAATGGTGGATTTGCAGTTGCTTATGTTTCACTGTGCTAAAGTTTTCATTATCCAAAAAAACCATAATTCCTACACACAGACATTACATTTTATCTACAACAGAACACTTTATGAATTAAGTAGAGAAATAAATGCTTGGGATTTTTTTTAAGAGGTAGGGGTGAGGATTTCATTTGCCTTCTTGTAACTCTTTCTTCACCATTAAGGACAACTTTTTGGCCTTAAGATCAGAAAAAAAAAACCCAAAACTTTTTAAAGGCTTCCAAGAGCCCAGAAGTTCACATTATTCCTTCTTTTGTTGTTAAAATAAAATGTTTGTAAAGGCTAAGGAAAACAACTTCATCTCTGAGGAATAATAAAAACACATTTTTAAAGGTTCTTCTCTTTTTCTTTGTCTTATTAGACGAAGAGCAGCTAAATAACTAAATGTCAAGCTTTGTATGAAACTATCTTAATGCTTAATGAATGATTTTTCAAATTCTTAAAAAACCCCCCTAAGATAAAAATTACAAACCCTTGAAAAGATTAGTTTGTCAAGACATACTAGAAGACTGCCTTGAATCCCAAGATTTACAGAACTGAAGGTTTTAGGATAGCTTTGTTTGACACGCCAAGCTTTCAGAATTTGTAAATTCTGTAAACCTCATCTTTCTCTTCCTTTATTGTTCTCCTGGAAAATTTAATAACAAAGCATATGTTACTGAAAAGTAACAAGGTAAATGGAAAAGGGGTTAAATGGTAATAAAGCCAGAAAAAACAATCTTAAAAGTTATGATGTTTTGCTCCCTTGTCAGCTCATTGTTCTCCCTTGGTTTTAGTTCTAGAATCCTAATTAAATACGAGCCATTTGTTATAATTTTTAAACACTTAGTCAGGTTGCATTTTTTTTTCATTTCCTGAGGCTTTGTCACCTTAATTGTGAAATGGTAATGTAGCATTGCAAAAGATTTTCAAGTCTTCTGATGCTGTAAGTGTTCTCTATTTTTGCATTTCTCTATGACAAAATTAATGAATTAAAATTAATAAATTACTATCAATTAATAAATTGAGGCTTGGAGCTAGGGAATGGCAGAGGCATCAGACCTGGCAGCTGGATGGAAAAAACCAAGAGCCGTAGTAGAGGCTGGTGTGTCGATATTCTAGCACAGAGACCTCCGTTACCCAAAGGAGAGCCCCTCGGGGGATGCCTCACCGCTACTCTTCACGCAGGCTTCTGGCTTCAGCTCCACTGAGCTCCAGTTAGGTCTCTTCAAGAGCTGAATGAATAAGCTCCAAACTTCATATTTCAGTGTCTTTGACAGGCACTTCTCTTTT